>JAYMTB010001198.1:0-11442 GCA_036897585.1 Francoa sonchifolia
ATTATAATATATTATTTATTACAATCATAAATGAAGAAAAATATGAGACACTAATATATATAATATCTATATTTTTTATTTTTTACATTAATAACAAAATTAGTAAATCCATCAACCAAAATCAAATCTCATAACCCGACAAAAATAAAACATGAGCACGTGCTAATTTTGGCATTTTGTTATAATTTGGTGTTGGAAATAAATAAACACATCCACATGTTTTGAATTGTCTTCTTTCACTTAATTTAAGCATCTGAATGTTTATTAGACGATGTTAGTTTTTATTGGAAAAAATAAATAAGTAAATACGCTTCTACACTTCAGTTCTAACAGATACAAGTAGATTCTATCTGTACTCACTGACTGATGCATGCTACATGGTGTTCAATATTTTGGATAAAAATTGTGTGTCATAAAATATTGGCCACATTGTCATTGTCGTTACTTTTCTCTTTTCGATTAGTTGTGATATAAATCAGGCTTTTTTTTATTTGTCGTTTCATCCATCTTCCCAGTCCCACGTCATAAATTATGACATCGGTTCCAGATTTTGTTAATCTATCACAACTTCTCCATTGTTTTTCTTGTATGTTTTATCACTGTAATTAATTAAAAAATAAATGGTTACATATTTCGCAATTTGGGTAAGAAATCAGAGAAATTGAAATAAGGAAGAGATCAGAGTTTCAAAATGAGGTGAAACTAATTAAGGGTCTATATTCTGTTTATTTTCTTAGTTTTTCAAAAACTAAACCCCACCTTGCTAAAATGCATTTTTATGTTTGCGCTCAAGACATTAGTATAATTTTCGCTCTTATACTTGTGCAGACTAATATATGTCATGATATCATTTTTCCTATATCCTTTTATTTACGTACTAACCGTGAATTTAGTCTCATAAATCTTTCACAACCAAATAAATATTCATGATAAAATTTATCATAACTGAAATATCTAAGTCATTAGAATAGAATATTCAAATACAAAAATATAATGTCACAAATTCAAAAGGTCATATTAGAAAATAAATTAAAAATGAGAAAATATCTCATCTGCAGCCAATATATATATATATACATACATGTGCGAGCATAGCTCTATTTGTCTTTTGTCTCTTTGTACCATTTTATTGTAACTAAATTTATGTTATAACTTGTGAAATAATCACTTATTCTACTAGTATAGATTATATAAAAAAAATGTCATGTATTTATATTACTCGATATTCTAACTTTTCATCAAATTTTGGGTCAAGCACAATATACAAAAATTCGAAAAATATTATTTTAAAGTAACAAAAATTCGAATACATAACTTATGGTATGATGTATTATGGCAACGCATTTTATCTATGATATTATTTTGAATAAATGACATTATCGAAATGACAAGGCAGACCATCACTATTGTTTTGGACAAAGATGTATCATTTGATTTTCACTATTTTTTATTTACTTTGTTGGATTAGTCTATTTATTTTATTTCAACAATTAAGTGTGTTATTAAAAAAAAATTCCAAAAAAATTTATTGATCAAATATATAATACTTCGAGTATTACTTGAAAACGACTCTTCTCCAGCTTAGAAATAAAACGTTTCAAATGTTTAAGAAGTTCCTTCAATGATATTTGATGGATAAACTCCACTTTAACAATTTGGCCAATCTGTTTTACTTTTTAATATTTTTTCTATTGACTTGTGTTTTTAACATAGAAAAAAAACATGAGGCTTAAATACATTTTTGTTCTCAAACTAATACCTATATAACAAACTACTTTCAAACTATTTTTTTGTAAAATTTTATCCCCAAAATTCGTATTTTGTTTCATTTTGCAAGTTCCATCAAAATACCGTTAATAATTTTAACACGTGTTCCTGTGAATCCCGCAAATATATATTTTTTAATTTTTTTTTCTTCCATCTCCGTCTTTTTCGTCTTCATCTTCTTCGTCTGCATCTTCTTCGTCTGCATCTTCTTCATCTTTTTATCTTCTCATCTTCATTTCATCTTCATCTTGAATTTCAAAAACTCCCAAATTCAGATTTTGGATTTTGAAATTTAGAATTTTAGGACAAAATTCGGACTCATAATCAAAATTCCCAGAAAATATGTTTTCCTAGTTTTTCGTTTGATTTTACTGATTGATGAAGGTGCTGAAGACATCTGTGGTGGCGATGGAGCCGATTGTCGGATGGCCACGGCGACTGCCATGGCCGTTCCTTCGTCGGAGAGCGGTAAGAAGAAGAAGATATTCCTAGCTTTTCGTTTGATTTTACCGATTGACGAAGGTGCGGAAGACATCTGTGGTGGCGACGGAGCCGATTGTTGGATGACCACAGCGGCTGCCATGGTCGTTCCTTCGTTGGAGCGCGATAAGAAGAAGAAGAAAATTAAAAAAAAAAATTAAATTAAAAAATTTAAAACCCACAGGAACACGTGTCAAAGTTATTAACAGCATTTTGACAAAAATTATAAAATAAAACAAAATACGAATTTAGGGGACTAAGTGTTACAAAAAATAGTTTGGGAGTTGTTTGTTATAGATGGAATAATAACGAAAATTGTTAAATTTAGTTTTATAAATAATTAGGAGATTACGTGGCTTCCTCCCATTGGTTGAATCATGTTGTTTTCCGTCTTTTTTTTAGCAGATTTCACTATTTAAAATCTTTGGGCAGTCATTTGGGCCTCCGACCCTTTTTGTATATCGGGCCTTAAGGCCCATCATCATTCTAGTCCTTTCTTGGGCGTCCATGGGCTATGGGCTTGATCCAGCCCAAACTCTTCCTTTTATTTTATACTCTTTTTAGGCATGGCAAGGGGGCAGATAATTCAAAATCCGTCTCCGAGTTGATTTTAATACTCAAAACTCCGAATTCATATCCATACGAATAAGTATTAAAACTTACTACCCCCATTAAATTCTCGTAAATCCATTTCAGACTCAAATCTTGAATTTCCTCGAGAAATTCTCTTTTAGCTCTTTTCTTCTACATCTTTAGGCTTCTAAGTATGACTTATTATTTATTAAATAATAAAAAAAATGTGAGACAGAGTGTAATTAACATATAAGTTTAGCAGCAAAATTATAATTTGGAAGTATTTTAGGTTCAATGTCTAATATCAAAAACGGTTGGGTTAAACTTCAAATTTTAATTTTGTTTGGGTAGCAAATGTAATTTGTAAACGTTGTGAAACAAAATGAAATTAACAAAACTTTGGGGGCAAAGATTAATTTCTCAAACTGTACATCTTTCTGAAATTATTTACGGAAATGCTGAAAAGAGAGAATTCCTTTCTAAAACCCTAATCGTCGATCGATATAGATTTTACACTTTCCAGATCGCCGTAAACCCCAGGATGAGAAATCCATGGCGCTTGCTTCTTCTTCGAAATATTTGCCGCCGTCGATGTCCGGGCAATATTTCGACTGTCTCTTCGCAGTTTCATCTCCAATCATCGGTGCCAAATCTCGAAACTCTTCGTTCTTTGTCTTATCTTTCTGAATCTAATAGTGGCTGTGTTCAAAGCTTTGTTTTTCCTGATTTCGCTTTTTCTAGAGTTTCTTTATCTCGCAATTTTTCTTCTGAACCAGCAATTGAACTGGAAGATCCGGATTATGCGATTGTTGCCGATGTTTTTTCTGAACCTAGGGATTCGAATGAAATTAAGAAGGAATTGGAGTTGAAAAATGTGGTGGTTAGTTACGAGATGGTTTTGAAGGTTTTGGCAAGTCTAGAGTCGAGTCCTGATGTTGCCAAGAGGTTTTTCGATTGGGTATCAGAGTGTTATGGTGAGAAGTTGAGCTCGAAGTCTTATAATTTGATGCTGCGGAGCACGGGTCTTAATGGGTGTGTTGAGGAGTTTTGGAATTTGGTGGAGATTATGCAGAAAAGGGGATATGGTGTGTCAAAGGGCGTGCGTGATAAGATGCTGCAGAAATTTGAGGAAGAAGGATTGGGCGGTGATACTGACAAGTTGAAGGGGGTTTTCGCTTTGGGGTCAGTGGACAATTCAACAGAGAAGGTATGTTCTAGGATGTGTAAAATAATTAGAAATAATGTGTGGGATGACAATGTTGAGAGTCGGTTAAGGAATTTGAATTTAATTTTTACCAGCGAGTTGGTTTACATGATATTGGAAAATCTAGCAATGGAGCCATTGAAAGCCTTGATTTTCTTCCGGTGGATTGAGGAGGATAATTTGTTTAAGCACAATGAGCGGACATATAATGCAATGGCTAGGGTCTTAGGGAGAGAAGATTGTATTGAGAGGTTTTGGAAGGTGATTGATGAAATGAGGAGTGCAGGGTGCGAAATGGAGTTGGAGACATATGCCAAGGTTTTGGGTCGGTTTTGTAAAAGGAAAATGATAAAGGAAGCAGTGGAGTTATATGAGTTTGCTATGGCTGGTGAAAATAAGCCTTCGGTGCATTGTTGTACCTTCCTACTAAAGAAAATAACTGTTAGTAAGGACTTAGATACTGGTCTACTATCAAGGGTAGTAAAAACTTTTACTGGGTGTGGGAATGCAATTTCGGAGTCTATGGTCGATGCAGTTTTGAAGTCTTTAGCAAGTGTTGGTAAATTTGCAGAGTGCAATAAAGTTTTGAAAGCAATTGGGGAAGATGGTTTTGTCCCTAGTAGTGCTACGCAGAGCAGAATTGCATATAGGCTTAGTCGTACTGGTAGAAAAGATGAAGCAAGTGAATTTATTGATAATATGGAAGCTTCTGAGAATAATCCTGATCACAAGACGTGGGGCTCTTTAATTGAAGGATATTGTGTAGCTAAGGATCTTGAAAAAGCTTCCGATTGTTTACGAAAGGCAGTTGAAAAGGGGAGACTCTCTTGTGCTGGTTATGGTCTTGAATTATTGGTAAAAGCATATTGCAATCAGAATAGAGCATTAGATGCATACATACTTCTTCATGACATGGTTACTGAAAAACAATTAAAGCCTTGTCATGATACATATAAAGTTTTGATAATTAAGTTATTGGTTCAGGGATGCATTAAAGATGCTCTGAATCTATTGGGTTTAATGAGGAATCATGGCTTCCCTCCCTTTGTGATTCCGATCATTGAGCATGTTTCAAGATCAGGAACTAGTGATGATGCTATATCGTTGATGAAGGCAATGACTGCCCATAAATTTCCATCTAAGTCAGTCTTTATCCATATGTTTGAAGCATTTTTCAAGGCTAGAAGGTATAATGAAGCACAGGATTTCCTTTCCAAATGCCCGGGTTACATTCGGAATCATGCTGATGTTTTGAATCTCTTTTGTTCCATTAAGTCTGGACAAGGTGCCAGTTCTGCTGCTGTAGCTGCTTAGCCATCATTGAAATGTCATCTCATACTGTATTTTGTGAGGTTGAAGAAGAATGTCAGTTTTTCAAAATCTTTTTCATGAATATTATCTACTCACTTTGTTTCTCTTGGAGCATGATAAACTTCATTTTGTTACTAATAAACTTTAAGAGGTTGAATGGATTTCAATTTTTTTTGGCTACAATATTGAAATAGTCTATGTGCTGGGTCACTTACATTAATTTATTAGATATTGACGTGGTAGGGTACTGTTCATGCTTGCCATAGTTCTGTTTTGTTCCGACAGCTGCTTTTCTAAGATTCTTACCGTGGAGGATATTATCGTGAGAAATTTCATTATGGTAGATTGGTGTTGAATGTGTATTTGCTCGTTAGCATTTGGTCTCACTATTCGGCATTGTTTGGGATTATAGCTAGTCTTATAGTTTTATAGATTGCTGTTGAATGTGTAATTCTTTTCAGCATTGTTCTTGAGAGTTCTATTTGCTAATTGTTAGATAATTGCTCTTACTCAGCAGCCAAATACTATTTTGCTTCACTACTAGCTTCTACTGATAATGTGGCTGGAGCTGCTAGTGCAGTTATTTGTTCAGATTGTTATGTTGCGGATTGTCTTTCATTGTTAAGATTGCATTACAAGCATCAGTTAGCTTACTTAGTCATGAAAGGATCGAGCAGAACAACTTTACGGGTCCTAAACATGTTCTGAACTCATGAAATATGATTATAAACTTCAGTTACAATGGCTGTTTAATCTACTTTCACATTTAGGATGATGAAATTTTGTTCAGTTTAATCCCTTGTCCAATATTTTTCTTTTTTCGCAGAGCCAGTATCTGCACTTCACACATCTATTGATCTCCGATCTCCATCCTGGTACGATTCTAAACTTTCAGTCTCTTTTGAAATTCAATCAAATATCATAATGCTAGAATTACATATGATGCTATCACTCTGATACTACTGTCTTAACTCTGTTTTGTAGACTATTAGTTTCATGTCCAATCTACGAGTACTAGAACAACCGAACTCAAAATCTGTAGCAGACCCATTTGCCCTCATCCCATTTTTTCCTTTGGTGAAAAACCATTCAAATGAGAAACCTAGAAAGACCAACTTTATCGCCTGTTTCCTGAACATCCTTTTGGGTTTGCTCTCTAAATTCTAGGAAGCTAAAATTTCTATAAACCGCAGGCTTAATGCAGCTCCGAATAATTGTGTCAGAACATGGACAGTAGAAATACGCTACTGAAAACCTCTCAACTTCTCGAGCAGCAATCACTCGATGTGTTATGCTCTTATATACACCATTGCTCAGTGCCTGCAGAACGTAAGTAAATTGCTAGATTTTGTGAAGAAAAAAAGCATACGAGAACACGAAATTTACCTGAAATAGGTCACCGATATTAACTATTAGAGCACGAGGATTAGGTTTGACACTAAACCACGTATCCTTTTTCAATAGTTGTAATCCTCCGACCTGATCTTGATAAACTATGGTGAGAAAATCACTATCAGTGTGAGGCAGTAGGCCGAAAACTTTTCCCGAAAATGGACATGGTGGATATCTATTTAGCCGAAGATAACTTGACATTTGCAGGCTATTTTCCTCGAAGAAACTGTCTTCATCGCCCAAGTTTGACACTAATATTTGAGCTAATCTTTCCGCCAGCACGAAAACTGCATTTGCATAAGCTTCCATTGTAGACCTGAGCAATAAAATCCATAGATTAAAATCTTATAAATTTGTGAAATCTCGTTTGGGGTAACTCCGGGGGAGTGATTTACAGATGCGCAGAGATTTTTTTGAAACTCTGTTAACAAGCTTTTCCAAAATCTAATCTAATGGAATTCCAATTTTTTTGTTTTAATATCAAATATTGAATGAAAATACCAAAATAGTAGTATTGGTATGAAAATGCAATGGATGTGATTTATATATATTGGGACATGAAAAAGCAGAGATGTGATATATTTTTGTGATTTTTCGATAAGTCCAATACTATTTCTCAAAAATAGATATTTTCAATCATTGAAACCCTACATCCCATTTATTGAAATAATTTTCCATTATGGGAACTTGATTATTATGACATAGATTGCTCAGACATTAGAATATTTTTCTTACTATAATTTACATACACATCAAAAATCCGAATTGTCATATTAAAATTAAAAAATGTTAAATTACGGCATTTTTTTCAAATTTTCACATAAAAAAAATATAGTAGAATCTTATCTGTATCAACGGTCTTAGACCTGAGGAATCTTGCCTTACCCTCGTGTCAATATTTTCAGAAATGAGTTCTAATTTGGAAAAAAAAAGTCCGTAATTTACATGAAATGCAATTATTTTTTCAATATAAACCCTAAAATTTTCATTGCAATTATTATAAGCAGAAATTAGTTATGTACCTCAAATGGCTGTTATTTTCGAGTTTTGAGATATCATTGAGAGGTATATGAAAGGCTTCTGACCACAAAAATTGTTTCGAGCAAATTGCACTCGGATTCCCCCAACGATAACTATTTCGCGATAAATTCAATAAACCATCTTTAATCTTTTCATCAAAAGGTTGATGAAAAATCTTCATTTGCTCAGAGTGTAATTTTTCGAGAATTTCAAGTGGAATTTCATGATTCGTCACTTGAAAAAATCCCCATTCTTTTGCAGCTCGATATATTTCTTTCTTACACTTATTTCTCTCATAAGGCTCTTTCGAATCCAAATGATTTAGATCAATCAATGGTAATTCACATTCATTAACTCGTAAAAAATTATCTTCATTCGGGTTCTTCCCTAGTGTTTTGTACGCCTCTTCATATGGCGGTTCAAAATCCATTGCGAAAAAAAAAAAGAAATTTATTGAACCCAGAAAATTATACAAGCAAAAATATAAGTAATCAAAATTTTCCAACAAATAATTTTAAACTGAGAAATACTTGTAATATATAAATAACTATTAAGCAGTAACAACTATAATACGTGTTAACCTATAATATTATTAAGCTGTAATAACTAACTTTGAATAGCGTAAAACTTACATAACAATCTAGGGTTTTGGAAATGAAAAGTAATGGAAGAAATATTGACTTACAAATATAGAAGATGTAGCAATACTAGTGTTTTTGAAATATAATAGAGAGACCCATATTTACAATATTTCATATGATTAAACACATACATGAAAATCTTATCAGAAAAATTAATAGATAGAGATTTGCAATTATGGTTATTAGTGTTATTATTAGAAAAGGAAAAAAAATTATACTATTTTGTAATTATTATTTCTTATTTATTAAAAATTACCATTTGTAACATTACTTCTTATTTAACAAATTTTGGGTATTAATTATGTTATTAATTAAAGCATCATAATAATTAAAATTAATAAATCTTCTTCATAGAAAAAAAAAAAAAAAGGTTTGGTAATATTATTTGATGAACATTAATATATGTATATCTAGAAAATAGATACTATCATCATGCCACTTATTAATGGTCACATCAATGGCTAATATTAAGAAACATTTGAGACCATTATTTTCCAATTTTGTTTTTTAGTCACGTGATTTGAGTGTCCCAAATAATCATAATTTCAAATTGAGACCATTAATTTGCCACGCCATTAGCCTTACTTCATGGTCCCACCGTATTACGACTTTACCACGTGCTTTTTTTTTTTTTAGTGTACCGAATTACTAAATACACGGCCCAATTTTATTATTATTTTAGCATTACATTAAACACTTATGATACAAACGTCTCTTCTTCTTTGTAGTTTATTATTTTGTGGTTCAAACTTTTTAAACTTGGCTAACTTCATTATATATATACACATTTTCAATTTTTGATTTATCTCTTCTTTTTCGCCTGTTTCTTTCTCTCTAAATTTCGTTTAAAAATAAAAATGATATAAGTCAAAAATTGACATGTCTAAAAAAAACTAACCAAACATAGCATAACGGGTATTGAATCACAATTATTAAGTGTCAAAATTTATAGAGCTATACAGCAGGATTTCAGTTGGCATTAGATATAATATATTAATTTAAAAATAAAATACTAATATTTTAAATATTTTTTGTTTGTTTAATGTTTAGATATTGAGTTGGTTGAGTTTAGAGTTTGTCTTTATATTTATCAAATCAATCTATAAGGTCTTAGCAAGCCAAGCCCAAGGCCAACTTCATGCTAAATATGCTCTAACAAGTTCCAGCCCGAGTAAAAACTATTCTTACCATGCTCAACCAGAGGCCGCATTTACATGATTTTCGTATTTTCAAAATTAATATTTTCGGAATCACCATTTTAAAATTATATCTATAATTATGTTTGGTAATTAAAATTCGGAAATCATATATTTAGTTAGTACATAAATCAATGTAATAATAACCTATTTTACGAACATACCCTCATCTATAATCACAAAATTAGAGGTTTAAAAGATAAGAGTGTAGTTTACTATTTTTTTTAATTTTCGAACTTAGGATTGCTGCTGATGAGCATTATTCCGCTCAGTTACATGAACCAAAGGTGAGAATCCAATATTTTTTGATAAATTACGAGAATTCTTGTTTTGATTCGGCATCACCAAAGAGTCTGGCTTGGCTCGTCTCATAATAGTCACTCATGATGGATAATCCGGTGACTTTTAAAAGTGTCATATTTTGGCAATTAATTACACAGAAACTACATTTTCCTGTATATATCCTATCACAACCTAAATTATCAGGAAAAAGGGGTATTCTCAAGTTCGAACATTCTCGTTAGATCATACGCATGTATTATGGTTGTATATTGTACATATAACTAGGCTAAAATCTACAAAATTTTCGATAAAAGATACCTCAATTTATTCCGAAGAGAATTTCGCTGCCGGATGAAGGTCTCTAGAAGCATAAACTCGTAATTTTCACATCTTTCGAAGCACACTCGTACTTCTTCAACACGAATACAGGAAACCATTCCCCTTCATATTTTACAATGGTGAAATCCTTGAGCACGGGTGAATGACCGAGTATAAACTTGAAGAATTCACGCTCTGTTGCTGAACCCCGAATACCTCTAATCTTCACTACTTTAAGTTTGGCGAAGTAAAAGTCAGATTCACATTCCGCTTTTATGTATTCGACAATGTTTGACAAAACATTGTGCGAATGGAAAACCTAAAAATATCGACCCATCATTTGTCAACAGTAAGGAAATTCGGATTATCGAATTACATTTGCTATAATGGCAAACAACTTACTGAGATCACGAGTTGCTCCAAATTCGGTGAGCTTTTGAAAATAGAAAAGGACGCTGAAATTTCTTTAAAATTGAATCGTAAGTCCTTCAACTCGAGAGCCACAAGATTTGAAAGCATGGTAGGACATTTTGCAGGCACATTGTCATTGGCTAGAAACTAATGAAAGATTTCGAGTGTTATACATAAGTAATATAATATATGACTGATAAGTTTTGAAAAAAACAAAGATTTTTGCAAAATTACCTGAAGAAAATTATTGGCTAATGTAAGCGTCTCGATACTGCTGAGACGGTTGAAAACACGAACTAGATTGCAATCTTTTCCTTGCCCAGAGTGCCTTCGAATGACCCTTCCGCGAAAAGGCACGATCAAATGAATATCAACACTAGCTAGGAGCAGACTATTTTCAAGACATATATCTTCGAACTCCGAATATATTCTTAAGTACTTTAATTTCTGGGCGTTGATTTTGAGAAAACCTAAATGAGTGATGTTCAACAGTGTTAACCTCTCGAGAACAGGGCAGTTAAGGATTAAGCTTTGTAGGGTATCGCCATTGATGGAAACTTGATTCAGCTGAAGGCTTTTAAGGCACTTAAATCCGTTAAATATAGAAGGAAGCTTGATTATGCAACCATAAAGGAGCAAATGATTAAGTTGTGGACATGAGAACAGGCAACAAGGTAATTTGTACCGCTTAACGAAAAGGAACTCCGGAAGAATGAACTCCCTAATACCTTTCTCTGTTAGAAAAAGTATCCACTGATCTAAATCAGAATAGTCTGGAGAACAATAAGAAGCAAGCTCAAATTTCTGTATCAGGCCACTGTTATTTGGTCGGATCTTATTGATGATT
>JAYMTB010001199.1:0-11441 GCA_036897585.1 Francoa sonchifolia
AGTGGAAGAAAATTACTGGAATTTGCATCTTTGAATCAATATTTTGCTATGAGATAGTTATGCAAGCCTAACACATTGGGGCAAAACCGAAAACACAGAATGAGTGAAATAATAAGGAACAGCCGAACAGCCTACTTGATGCAGAATGATCACTGTTATATGATCGACACTGAATTGTACGATATGATAGGCACGATGCACACTTCATTATGTTATCCGACTTTTCAAATCGCGTTGACATGTATCTTTTTTCTTTGGCTTATAAAATGGCAGCATAGTTAGAGATGTTGTGGAGGGAACTCCTCAAAATCTTCTGGAATCAGTAGCTCATCCCATTGCATCCACCACATTAACTAAGTTTTCTCAGATATCAAGTGTACGTGTAAGAGTTGGGAAACCTCATGTTGCAGTTCAGGGACCGATTGACTATCTAGGAGTCGAGATTCTGAGGTCTAGAACTGATATCATGTCACACCCCAATTCTTGATGGACTCTACCCAGGTGTGGAGAGATACAATAAAATTCTAGACAACTATATGTCACACACCTCACCCTTATTTAAAAAAAAAAAAATTGTGCATCATGTAATCATTTTTATAACATTTGTCCTGTTTGAAAACTATACTATCTAAAATAGTCACTTCAAACAACTTTACATGTATATTCAAAAGTATTTAATATTTACATACTTAAACAAAATCAAGTATTTAGATACACACTAGCCTGCACAGAATTTATAACAAAATAAGCACTTGATTTTTACCAAAAAATGTAGCTCTCACAATAAATGTAGACTTGCACTAGGTGATCTGATCGGTGTTCTCACTAGCAGTCCCTAAAAAATTTAAACAAAGGAATGAGCTTTATGGTTCAGTGGGCACTACATTCCCACTACCCTACACGCAATAATATATATATACACTTCATATCTTTTATACACATATATGTATAAAATATAAATTTTTAGACATATTATAAAGCACATTGAAATTTCACATTTAAAACAAATATGAAGCATAGTTCCCACACAACATAATCACGGTTCACAATTTCTCAAAACCGGCAAACAGAAGGATTCACAATCTCTCATGATCCAAAAATGTCGATCCCCGAGCTCACAGGATCAAGGATGAGGTCCACAATCTCTCAGGATCAACATCCCGAAATGTCTACACCGAGATCACTCCCCGATCGAATCCATCGTCGGGTACCAACCAACACACAAGTTTCATTCAACACTTTAAAATATACATAGAAAGACACACATAAGCACATAATATCTATCATGTTTACAAATATAATAATACATATGGAAGGTTACCCACTTCTAGTGAAATTTCTCCCAATTTTTCAATTTCGTGCTTCCTGCATTTTCAATCGGTAAAATCCGAAAATAAATAACGAACGACAAAACCACAAATTTTTCAATCCCATATTATTTGGCCATAGATTAAAACTCGTTTGCAATATTTAAATGTGAACAAGTTACTGAATACACAGCCCGTGGGTTTCCGAGAAAATGCTCTATACATATTTTTCTTCCCTCCTTCCTTCCTAAGAGTACATGCAGAAATGAATATGCCCTAATTGTTATTATGTTAAGAGTAGTCTCTATCTTGCTTGGACCAGGTGGACTATGCACCCATATGACATCTATGACATCTCATAACGACTTTTGTTGATGTGTTAACTCGTGATTTGCAAATGAGGAATTATTTACACTTCATTTGCAAGATTATGAGGCACATATGATGCTTTACTATTCAGTCACGCATATGATCCCAAATTTGGTGAAGCATTCAAAATTTGAGGTAATTTGCATGTTGCTGGTTAATAAGCATTTGAATTGTGATGCTAAAATCAGCTTTTGGGTATGATACACTTCTTTACAAATAATTGATAGACCAAATATTATAACAGAAAAAATATAGCTAAAGTCTATTAGGAAAAACAGAAAATAAAGTAACTCTCAATTATCTAGGCCAGGATGTAAATTAGGTACTTTGATTAATTTTGCGCCTAGAAAATCCCTAAATAAGAGCATTAAATTCACGAAAAAGAAGCAAATTTCAAGTATCGCAAAATTTACCTTTGTTTTCAAATGAGTGAGTTGAAGTCACGAATTCAACGCACTTTAAATTCATTGAACGCATAAAGAATGGTAATTTTGTGATTTTTCCTTGAGTTAACTTTCAATTCAAGATGACTCCATTTCCCTCCTTTTCTTTTACTTCTCTTTCTCCAAAAGAAAAAGTCAACTTTGTATCCATTTTGAACATACAAAGCACTAAAAGGGGAAGGAACCTGTGAAAAAACCAAAGACATCCTATACAAAATTTGATTAGGATAGCAGTAACTCCAACTCTGAGGAAACGATTTCTGGGGTCCTTTACAGTATCTGCTAATATTATTACTTCTTCAAGTGTGTGAGATATGGATCCGGAGCAATTGATAAAACATCTGGCCTCTCTGCTTGGTTATATGATAGACATCTACGAATAAAATCCTGCAAATGAATGATAAATCCATCATTTTACCGAAAATTTCAAAAGATCAAACAAATTAAAAAGTAGCAAATTAACGAAATCAGCAAGCCGTTTTCCATCTTCATTCCCATTTCCTCCAAAAACGAAAACCAGGTAGGCAAGAGGTTAAAAATTCTAAAAATGACATGTTGATAGTAACTTTTTCAAGTAGTGTTCCAGCTGAATCTAGGAACATAGACGGGAATAATAGGTCAATATCAACCATAATAACGCACGAAGTACTTGAATGGATACTTTCTTGCATTAAACTAAAAAGGAAATTTTTAAGAAAAAAGTATTGGTAAAAGATTTATTCTTTCTTAATGTTGATTGGTTAAAAACTGGAAAAATGAAAGGGACAAGACTATGATGTTAAAGAGGAAAACTGATATCTATCGCTATATAAGAAAAAAGTCCCGAGCATGATGCAGCAACAATAAAATGGGGAGAACTCACCTTAGCCTCATTTGAGACAGCAGGTCTTGAAGGGAATTCAACCTTGCGTGCATTGATTATTGTGTCTTCTCGTAGTATCCGTTCTTGCGTTTGATCATGCCCAAAAGGACGTTTGCCAAAGAGCATTTGATAGAATAGAATACCAGCTGACCAAACATCAACCTATTGTAGAAAGAAGAGAGAAGTAGTAGAAAACATTTTAAATGTCCAAGCATATCACTGGATATTAAAAAAAGCTTTGAATATATTCCCTTACAAACGAAAGCATGGTTCAGAATTTCAGTCACCGACCTTTGATGATATGAGAGGTATCTTGCTAATCTCAAAGCATTCGGGAGGTAAATACCTGCCAATGACAGATGAAATAACATCATGGACATGGAGCACAAGAAAGAGAAACCAAGTGCGAAATAGAGAATAAAGGTCCATCAAACGATGCCAATAGATATAAGCTATGAAGCACATTTCTCCTATTTAGAGTTGGAATCCAAAGGATTTACATCTACTTCTTGTACAGATTAATTATATTATTTAGTTTTGAGTCATAAGTTTTGTTTCTTGGCACTTGTCAATGAATCTATTCGATCATGTACTAGTAATTTGAAACATTGTAGATTTTGTGTTCGAACTCACACAAACCATATTTGCATAAAACTTAACATCATACCGTTTTTAAGTTTTAAATGCAGCATTTACCACAACTTTGTTCATTATTAGATGATTTCACTGTGTGAAAAGTGGTAGCATAATGTATGTCTAAGTTGTCGACAATTTTCTACTTGTTTAGATGTACTCGTCAAAGCGTAGATAGTTATTTCATGCAGGAAAGTAGTTCTGCTATAGCTCCCTTTACCTCATATAAAAGATTAACAAATTTGACAAATCCAAGGGAAGGACAGAAACTGAAATGCATGACTTACCAATAAGTTCCGGCACCCTGGGACGTAAGTTCCATACCCTGGGATCCAACATCATCCTCAACTATCTTGCTAAGACCAAAATCAGTCACTTTTGCTATTCCAAGCTCATCAAATAGAACATTCCCAGGCTTCAAATCAAAATGAATGATCTTCTGTGCTCTTTTATTCAAGTATACAAGGCCTTGAAAAATCTGAACAATAATGATCCTAGCCTCCTTCTCTGGCAATACAGGTGTGGCCTTAAGAACAGCATCGAGATCTTTTCCTAAAAAAATTAGAAAGAATCACAGACTAGTCTATAAATGAATTTCTCATTCTAATGGTTTAAAGAATACATACCACTGCAGTACTCTAAGACAGTGCAAAAAGTATTTTGGTCAATCTCAAAAGTGTCCCAAAGCCGGACAATGTGATGATGCACCAACGTCTTGTGAATATTGTACTCCCGAATTGCATGGCGCATATAACTTTGCTTCTTCTCCTCACTCCATTGAGGATTCAAACCATGAAGCTTACATGCAACATATCTGTGCTCTACCAAGTCATATGCCTGCTGGAAATTTCTTACTTCAAATCACTGCAAAAAGGTATAATTTTACAATTGCCAACATAGGCAATGTAATAGGCTAGACTTTTGTTTAACAAGATAAGTTCTGGGGAAAGAACTCCTGTAAATACTTTTTAACTTTAGAGAGACAATTCCCAACATTCTGACCTTATAAACCTCACTGAAGCCGCCTCTCCCAAGAAGGTTGAGAAGGGCATATCGGTGGTTCAGAATCTGAAAATTGTTGAAGCGGGAACCATCCTCATCTCGAATGCGCTTCATTTCACGAATAAGTCTTCCCTTCTCAAGTTCATAGCGCTCCCTCTCACGTAAAATATTTTCTTCCTCCTATATTTAATTCCAAAACTCATGAGAATATGTGCATGAATTACGCTTGTAATCTTACTATCACAGAAGAATGTTTGGGGAAATGAAATGCAACTACACATAACAAGTAACTTACACGTTTGATGCTCGCTACACGAGACTTTAAGATCTCATCCTGTAAAAGAAAATCCTCTTCAAGTGCTCTGGATTCCGCATCAATTCCATCACCTTTATCTTTAAGATGCAGTAACTACCATTAGTTGTCAGAATGTTGCTAAAGTACCATGAAGCAGAAGGCAGATGGTCACAACAGATTTAGGGCATGAAAGAACACAAGTACATTTTGAAATATCAAGCAATGTCCTAGGACAGAACAAGTAGACCACATAATGATGAGACCACTCAATAACATTAACAAAGTCAGACAGTCTGCATATGTACCCGGAAAATACAAATGCACAAAATTAGCATTGATTAGACCAAGCTAAATACTATATGGGTTACTAAATAATTAGGAAATCAATAACAACTTGATTGTAAATGCATCTACATAGAGAAAGAAGCTAAAACAAACCCTGAGAGAGAACCAGGGTGACAAAAAGGAGAGTAAAGATACACCACTCATAACAGATTGGTGTAAGTTGTGACAGATAAAGCTTCACAATATACTGGGAGATTTCCAGACAAGCCGGTGTAAGTGTAGGGAGAACTTCAGCCAATAAAGTTGAGTAATACATGCAATGGGAATTCATATTCTAGTATATAGTTAAGTGCAAAAAATTAAAACAGAAACCAAGAAAGTGCAGCTAGAGAAACATTTTACCATTTTGTCTTTTCTTCAATGATTTTCGCTGCCGCTCAACTGATTCCTTGGTATCTAATAATTGTTTCTAGAAAAAAAAATTGAAATAAAAAAACAATATTTACAAAAATGCTGTATGTAATTTATCTGGCTGGATTCATTTCTGAGGAAACTAGAAACAAAATGTAGAATCCATAAGAGAATGAACATTGTACAACAACAGATAGATTGTTGCAAGAAAAAGGACCAAGTATTCTTAGGACAATATAAGTTATTCTTTATAGGGCATCATTGTTTAGAGTGAAATAGATACTAAAACTAGGCAGGACAAGCCAGCAAGCATATACAAGTAGGAAAGTTGTGCTGTCAACTCTGCAAACAAGGAAGTCTACCACAAATTCTAGAACAGGAAGAGTTAGTAGAATACAATATTGTTACCACTGTCATTAATTTTAAATTTTAGATTTTACACAACTCAATTGACCCTTCATCCCAAACTAGTT
Organism: Francoa sonchifolia; assembly: GCA_036897585.1. Taxonomy (NCBI): domain Eukaryota; kingdom Viridiplantae; phylum Streptophyta; class Magnoliopsida; order Geraniales; family Francoaceae; genus Francoa; species Francoa sonchifolia. The sequence continues at coordinate 6,081 of JAYMTB010001199.1, forward strand.
GAGGTAGCCTGCATAATCATTTTACAATTGCCTACGCTATACATATAACTACACCATCTCAAGCAAATGCACTAATTAATTCATCCTTTTGTGGCTACACTACCATTTCAGCATTCTCATTTCGGCTACATATATTTTATGAACATGTTTCTTCTTAATAAATCGACATATTTATTATTAATCCCTATCAATTGTTTCAAATTATACTATCACATATTATATCTACTTTAGTAATTTTTATTGCTAACTACCCAAATAACAGTTGGAAGGTATGTATAGTATGCAAAAATTCCACAAATAACAAAAAATTTATTCAAGTTATATCCATCTGAAGTTATAAATGTCAGCAGTTAAAGTAAAGACACATGAAGAGTTTACTATTTACAAAAACATAAGTTACTACTCATCAATTTAAAGTGCATCATCATTTTTAAGGCCGAAGCCGAGATTTAAACAATTTTGGAATTGAGCATTCTCCTGAGATTACATATGCTCGAGTTCAAGATTGGCCATATATGATTCTGTTGTTTACAATCCAGTTACATAAGAACTAAACATACCTAGTCTAGCAACAAGAGCAAAACCACAAACATATACAAAAAAACACAAGGATAAACCGTAATATATGAACACTGTTCATTAGTAGTCATAAAAGCAATACAGGATAAAAGAAAAAATAGGTCTAACATGAATATACAAGATAGTCAAAAAAGAAGGTCAGGATAAAAGAAATCATAGGTGTAACAACAACATACAAGATGAGCATTTGTATCTTTTAGACATTGCACGTCCTCCCATGTCTCAGATATCATAGTTCCAGCTCTGCAACCAATACAAAACATGAGCAATCCATAATCAGTTAAATTTAGGTGCCGTTTGTTTTGACTTATGAAAAATGACTTATTGATTAATGATTTTTCAAAAGTCAAAAAATGCAATAAGTAGTGTTTGTTTTGACTAATGAAAACTATTTCTTGAGGAAGTCATAAGTCATTTTTGGGTTTTAGAAGTCAAAATGAAGGTAAAATTCATAAGTAAATTTTTTTTACTAGTGACATTTAAAAAAAAGGGGAAGGAGTTTTCCTCTTGTTGAGTGGGTGTGTTTTAAAGAGAGAAATAAAATATAAAATAAAATGCATTAAAAAATCATGAAAATATAACAATTATTTGCACTTATTTACACTAAATTTTCTCTAATATTTCAAATTAGACAAAATGTAATTTTAAGCCCAAATTAAAATGTCAATTACATTTTCTTTAAAGTGTTTTTGTTTTTTCTTTTTAAATTTTATGTTATTGTATAGCTAGTACACACTAAAAAAGATTATCTATAAATAACTAAACCTAATTTATATGTGAAATATTTAAAGCGAAAAAAAATCATTTCAAAATCAACTTATGACTTAATACTATAAAAAAAATCAAAAATAAATAAATACATGTCAAACATAACTTTTGACTTAATGACTTATGAAAATAACTTCAGAAATTGTCATACCAAACATACTTTTCTGATAAGTCAAATTGTCAGAATACATTATTTCATAATGCATTCTCTAGGAAGTCAATAAATCAAGTCATTTTAAATAAGTCATACCAAACAGCACCTTAGAATAACAAGCATATAGAGATTGCGAAAAAATGAAACTAGTACAGATATGACTGAAATGAACTGAGATATCTGTATTAAGGAACAACACTGAGATAAAACCCGAACGGGTTGGCCTAGTGGCTAAGTTGGAGGTTGTTCACATTGTGGTCTCATGTTTGAATTCTGTTGGGGCAGGGGTGATTTCCTGAATATTAATAGAAACTGTAAAAGAAAAGAAAACTGAGATAGCATTTGCAACAAAAAGAGTCATTGCATATCTTTTGCATAAGCGTAACTTCATCAAAATGGTGTTGTCTCATAATTATATCCTTCTGAGAGCAACGTATCCTAAAATGCTCAGTTTGTTTTTCAGTCATCCAATCTGCCAATTATTACTCTGATTTAATAGGAACCAACCAAGTGCACTTTAAGTATTCTCACAATGAGCTTAAATAAGCAAATGCAATACCTTATTACACCCACGTTACCAAGTCTCAAAGAATCATTCCGTACTTTCATCCTAGCTTCCTGTCTCTCAGCTTTTGAAATGGATATTAAAAGATCAGATATTATTTTTGTTATCTGCATCGTATAAAAAAAACCAATATTGATAATCGCCACATCAATGACAACAATCCTGCTTAGCAAAGATGATACTCAAGAGAGAAAATAAAATGCAAATGCACATGTACCCAACAGCTCACAGTGGCACTATCAAGGATTCCAACATTGACTACCAAATAAGTAAATGTTATAAATGTAAGTAAAAGATCAATGCAGACAGAAAACATTACCTTTGGCTTCATTTTCTGTACATTATCTTTGAGGTCTTTCAACTCCTGCATAAAAGACAAGACCAGAAAACAAAATATAGGATTGATGACAGGTAGCAAATCATTATGTTTTTAAATATTCATTCAAGTAAAATAATTCAACATGATATCATTAGAGATATGTTTAATTTTAATACCTTTTCTAACTGGACACAAAAGATTCTGAGAATTGGAGGCTTCCTTTCGCGATTTAAGCAAATCCTCCTCTAATTGCACATTCTTAGCACGTAAAGATGCAAGTTCCTCCTAATTTAAGTTAGATGAGGAAACAGTTTACTATTAGATGCCAAAACAAGCTATGCTTCTCGAAAATACAGATAGTATTTCCATCTTATCATGACATTAGTCCAATTGACAAGTTGAAACAGAGAACAGTCTGTTGTTTCTCCTTTTAATAGATCAGACGGCAGAAAAATGTTTTGCAAATACATACCATTAACGATGAATGAACATCACTCCGGAACAATTCTGTAGGCCTAATATCCTGAAAAAATAGAGGGACAAGGTAACTAACTAACAAAATAACAAGAGATGAATATACATTCGCTGCCAAATAAATAAGCAACAGGTTATCACTGAACAGAACCACATTATAGCTACATAACTAGGACTTCTGGATTGTTCTTCTAGTGTGACCTTTTTAGTAACCTTAAGAAGTGTCATTTCCTTAATCTAGTGTGGCCTTTTTAGGCTTCATTGTCACAAGCAAGGAATAATAGATAATCATATAAAGGTTAGAGAGCTATCATAGAGTGGCATGAGTCCAAATCTATTAATAAAGTTCATAATGGCTTAGCCACTGAACTGTTTTGACTGTGTGCTTTGACAAGTTATACAAGATTTCTTGAAAATATCAACGAAAAATTTGGAAACAAAGAAAAAATAAATAAGTGTGTAGAAAAAATTAGCCAAAATGTGAATCTTAAGGTAATGTGTGTTAAGTAGATCCTTAATAAAAGATAAATAAATTGTGATTGTTCCACAAGAAATGAAACAAAAGATACAGTAGAGCTAAGCCCAGTTATTGTATTAGGTCTAATAATGGATGAAAGAAAGAAAGAAAGAAAGATATCGAAGGAAGGTTGCGGATAATATAATCAAGGAGTAGATATGATAAAATCATTTAAAATTGTTAAGAATCCTTAGTGTAGGACTGTGGAGGCGATAAAATATAATTTGTTTCATGTGAATGAGCTTATGAGGGGTAGAGGTTAGCCAAAATTAACTTGGTTATATGTAATGAAAAATTCTGTAACAAAGAATTGGCAGAAATATGACACTTAAATCAGTCTAAATGGAGGAAAAAGATTTATGTATCCAATCCCAACAGAACCAAGAACTCTTCACATTGAGAAATATGACTTAGTTTAGTGAGTGAGAGAGATAACATGGTCAGAGTATCTACTAATTTCTTTTACTTCTTTTTCTTCAAAATCATATCTTCTTTTCGGATTTTGGTCCCATTTGTACTCCACGTTTTTAACCCCTATGATGCTGTCCAACATCACCCTACCTAACCTTAACATTCTTTGATGGTAGCTGAAATTATACTATGAAACTTTGAGTCGTATGAGTAGAATGTGTTATGAGTGAAACCAAACCTTATTGTGTGAGTTCTCAAGATGACCATTTGAAGATTGAACAGTAGGAGAGATTTGAGGTCGTGTCTGATCATTAACTCTGGAACCTCGGCCTCTACCTGAAATAGAATATCCCCTCCCACGACCTTGTTTTTTCCTATTCCCATCAACACTTGCCTTTGACTCCATGTTATCGACCATGTTTTGCCTTCCATCAGCAACTGCCTGATATGTATAAATTCAACCATCAGCACATAAATAATTTTCTGAAGGAAAAAAAATATGAGAGGAATGACAATATAAGTTAACAACTTCATGCACAAGAGGAAGACCATTAGAGTGACAAAACAATTAACAAACAAGTTAAATATCTAAATCTCTGATTACGAAAAAAAAATTCAAGCTGAAAAAACTGAGAAATGAAACATATCAAAACGAATCAGCAAGTGACATTGTGGCATTTCAGTTTTCGACATATAAAATAAACCGGTTATTATAAAACTGAATTATTTAGCAAACAAGAACATACCTCAAAACATTCAATAACAACAAATTTATCATCTTTTTCAATCTTCTGGCGCTTCTGCGTGTTGGCTAGTATCAGGAACTCTGCTCCATTCTGGCACAAATCATAAGTGCAACATTAAGTGGAAAATTTGAAAGTATTATGGGATATGTTAAATGTGTGTGTCTGAAGCCAAATCAAACATTCTAGCATTTGATAAAAAGAAAAATTGTATTTCAAGAATCAAGATATATGGTGGCCAACAATTACATAAAAACCATACAGTTACTGCCATCCGTGTCAAAAAAGATTCCAAATTCAAAGAGAAAAGTACAAAATGTCTAAAATGCAAAGCGTGGGCTCGTGTATCATGCACGCATAAGTTGCATCTTCTCAAACTTCAACCAGATAAAGAAAATATCACATCAACCAGACTTCTCAAAAATGAATCTAGAGCTTTATTATGTATAATTACCATGTTTATTTCAATAATATCACCATTTATCAAGACTTACAATTTTTTTACCAACAGGCTCTTTGATCATCATAGTAAGAGACACTTTAAACTTTTCCTATGTCATCAGTTACGAGCATCACGTTTTCATTGCAGAAAATGTAATGCCCGGACCTTACAAAAAAGTTTCCCTGTGTGTCTCTGCGTTACAATTTTCCAGTCATGAATGAAGCATCTGCTGGAAACCCGTTTAGTCACCCACCCCCAAAAGTAACCCTAATAATTGGAAATGCTCCAGCACATTCATGTGCGCAACAAATCACAGAAAAACCAAAAACCCAAAATTATCTTCCCAACTCCACTTGTCGTTTACAATTCAATTTCAGATGCATATGGCA
>JAYMTB010001200.1:0-11440 GCA_036897585.1 Francoa sonchifolia
TAAATGCATACAGCGAGAGCAGAAAATAGGAAACGTACGAATCAGGAGCGCAGACTCGAACATCATAAAGTTGTGTAGCGACAAGGACACGAACCAGAGTTCGCAAACCAGGTGCATCGATTCCATCATCGTTGGTAACCAAGATCGCCGGCCGGTGAGCGGAAACAACGCTGTTAGTCTCCATTTCGCTATGAAAAAAACGGGGAATGGAGCGAGGGAGGATGAGAGAGATGGGTGCGTTACTGTAATCGTTCTGCCGTGTTGCTATTGAATTTGTACTTGTGCCAGTTGTGTAATGGCGGAGGACTGTAATGAAAAGGAATATGCTCTCGGACTCGGGTCGCGGGTTACGAGTGCGTGTCCGGACATATGGGTAATTATGAATTTTATAAAAAAAAATAAAGGAAAATTGGTTTAAATCAATATTCACCTTGATTTGGGTGATGAAAATTAATTTGACTTGTTTTCCCAATTTATCACTCACCTGCTAGCTACCGATCATAACAGTCCTAGTTGAGTGTCTAAATTATGGATGAAAAATGAACAATTATGGTTCTTTGCCAATAAATCAATCAAGTCACTATTTATTAAAAATAGTGCAGTTAAAAAAAATTAGAATATTAATATAGCAACTTGCTGAATTATCAAATAAGTTAGGATATTTCAAAATTATCAAATACCATATCCATATATCTAAAATTCACATAAAATCTCATTGCTTCATTATTTTTTATTTGGGGACCGCACAACTTTTGGACGTACCAAAATTGGGTCCCACAATATTGACGGTTGGTCTAATGCATTCACAAGTTGACACGTATTGTGCGGGTCCCACTCGTGGAAAGCGAAATTGGAACGTTACGTTAATGCTGTGGGACCACTTTGACACCTGTCGTTTGATTATTCGCTGTCTGGTATGGATGACGTGGTGCATCGGTGGTAAGGAATAAGTTGCGTGACAAAAACATTCCTGCAAAATTAAATTATTTTTAATTATCACACTGTAAGACAGTCAGCGCCACTTCAGCATTATTTACCCGCCAAATTCCAGTGGGTCCCATGGCCTTTACACGTGCCAACGGTTCTTTCCGAAACCATTTCATGGGGGAAAAATCTGGGGAAAATGAAGAGTAACTTATAATTACAGATAATTATGAAATAACGTAAAAATTAAATTAATTATTCAAAGGGCCAATAAAAAACCCAAAAGCAAAGAAAAGAGAAATTTCGTGATATATACATATAATTTCTGTATGTATGCATTCAAGGCGTAATCGCTCGCTATTTCGGGAATTTGATTTCTGATCGGTATTGGCGGCCGGAGAAGGAGAGTCGCGGCAGTTTGTCTTCGAGTTATCTCTGGTTTGTTCACGGTTTTTGGAGTGGAGATTTTAGTGGCGAGGTATTGTTTGTGAATGTTGATTTTATGATTTTCATGGATTTTGTTTTGATTTTATGAGACTTAGAAGTGATTTGAGTTTATTTGGTTTAGATCTGTTGGTGTTTGGTTTCGGATTGTGTTAGTATTGGATGTGGCAGATTGCGATTTAGGGTTTGTAATCTTGCTATGTGATTTTGTGGTTAAGATGGATCTCGTTTTGATTTTGTGAAAATTGAAGTAATTTGAACGAATTGGTTTAGATCTGTTGGTATTTGATTGGGAAAACTGAAATTTAGGGTTTGTTTTGGGGTTGATTAGGTTAGGGCAGATGGATGAGGGTTTGGGTGTGAGATCGGGTTTCAATGGAGAGATTGTGGTGAAGAATAGGAATTCGTCTGGTTGTTTGATTGTTAGGAAGAAGGTTGATGGGGTTGGTAGTTTAGGGTTTAGTAATGTTAACCAGTTGAAGGAGAAGAAGAGGCCAAGACTGACTTTCAGTGAGTCTGAGTCGAGTGAGGAGTTAGAAGTGTCGCCTTCTCAAAGGAGGATTTCGTCGGATGCTATTCGAGAATGTAATGGTTTAACTCTGTCTGATAATGGAGAAATTGGTAGTAGAAAGAGGAATAGGTTGAACAGTGTAAAGGGAAATGAGGATGGTGCGATTATTCCGAGTGCCAATGATGGAGCAGAAATGAGGAGTATGTCAGATGTATTTGACAGTGTAGAGTATGATGGGGAGAAGATGAGGAGGGAATCTAATGGTGATAGTGGTATTAAAATTGGGGGAAGAGGATATCTGGAATCAATTCCAGCGTGTCGAAGTGCTGGCAATAGGGAATTCAGGACAGGGTTGAGTAGGGATATTGACAGGGATAGTAGCTTGAATAGTGGGGATTATGCTGATAGGCATAGATTTGAGATGAGAAAGGATGTGGGTCGATTCCCTGTGTCCTTGAGAGAGAAGTGTAGGGGCCATTCACCTGAACTGATTAGACTTCAGGGGAAAAATGGTGTTCTGAAGGTGATGGTGAACAAGACCAAGGCGGGTCGATTGTTGATGAGTCATGATAACTGGAAAGCTGAGTTGAGTGGGAAAAATCATGCTGGACCTCTGAAGAACCACCGGGAGAATGGGGTAAATAGGAGTGGCTCTACTTCAGAAGATACTATTAACATGAATGTTATAATGCATCCTCCGTTGCAGTCGGAAACAAACCCTTCCGACAAACCACGTTCATTTGATAGGACCAAAAAAAAAAAGCTGAATCTACAAAAAAATTTGTCAGCTAAGAACTATGAAAGGGGTTCTGAGGACATTGATGTGACTTTGAAGCTGGGATCAAACAATGTGACTGCTCAAAACTCAATCGAAAGAATAAGTTGTGAAGGTGACAAGACTGCTTCAACTGAAAAGCTCATGCCACCTCAAACGAAAGAAAAAAAACTTAAGCGTGGTAGTGGCACCGAGAAGCAAAAATTACGTGAAAGGATAAGGGAGATGCTTGTGAGTGCAGGCTGGAAAATAGATTATAGACCCAGAAGGAACAGAGACTACTTAGATGCAGTGTACATTAATCCCATAGGAACTGCTTACTGGTCCATAACGAAAGCTTATGATGCACTTCAAAAGCAACTCGATCATGAGGATAGCAAGACGAAATTAAGTGGGGATTGTTCTTCGTTCACTTTAATATCAGATGATGTACGCGGCCAATTAACAAGGAAAACACGAAAGAAGATGGAGAGAGAAATGATGAAGCAAAGAGATGGGGATGGAATTGAAAATCCAAGAGAAGCTTCCATTGGAAAAATTTCAAATACCAACCTTGACTTGGAAGTTACGGACAGTGATGATAGCCACAAGGAGAAATAAAATCAGTGCCACTGCAGGTTAAGTAAATGCAACTTATCCCCTTTTTTTTCCCTTTTATCTACATGATCATCACCTCATCATTGATTTTTTTTTCCGTTCTTTCCTCTATAGATGCAAGAAACATGGAACTCGAACACAAGCATTGTGTGTTGCTTGAAATGGCAAATAAACCAGATGTGGATTCCTCAGCTGGCCATGATTCAGATGAGTGTGTGATGATGCTTGTTTTGATTGAACCAATGAGATAAATGACAAAACTGTTGCTTTTAATCATGGTTCTCAATGTTCAGTTATTTCCATGAATGGTAACATCTTGGCGAGGATGTTTCTCATGAAATCAAACTTCCTGTTTCAAAAGCGGCGACTGCTTGTTCTGACAATATTTCCAGGGTTCAATTAGCTGAATCTGTCTCAACCGTGCGTGATCCATAGGTGTGTGATGGTGCTAGTTTACAATGTCATTGAGATAAAGGAAAAAGTTCCTGCAGCACATTAGGATACCCATTATTCGGATTTCAAGTACTTCTTTTGATGCTTGTAAAAAATATTTAGAATCAACTCTCAATTATGATAACTGTATGTTCTGACTCCCGAGATAAATAGAATTGGGATCTGCTATTAGCTTGAATTATCTTTTATTAGACTGATATGAGTTATGGTGCCTTATACAGAAAACAGACTAGTACTGACATCTCTAGCTGTACCATTACTGCATGACTTCTGATGAAAAGGCGAAGTTACTTTGACCATAGAACCATGCCTGTCTGTTGGAACGAGAATCGAATGATCTGGCCGAGTTTCACTACCTCTTACCCCTCACTCTCTTTTCCCTAATATAAACCTTGAGTCATCGAAGTCTTTTTGCTGTTGATTTTTCGGTCCCATGAAGTGAATGTAGCCTTCCCATTCCTCTAAACTCATTTGTTTTAGCATAAGCAGAATTCGATTATAGATTATAGGCCTCTTAGTAAGATGCGTATAACAGTTGCATCAACTAATACTCACAATCGCCTACATTTAACTTGACTTTCGACTCTTATGGGATGCTTATGGGTAACAAGTTAATATTCCATCATTTTCTTCTGTGTAAATATATATTCGAGACTTTTGGTAACTCATCAGAGTACTTATCATCTGATTATAACTTGAATCTTATGAAATGTTGGAATCAAATAATTTGGTTTGATTCATTTTTTTCGAGCTTAATTCAATTTCGAAATGTTAGAAAAAGAAAAAAAAAACAAAAAGAACTTATAAAAAACCCACCTGTCTGGTAAATTTGACTAGTAAATGTGGATACAGTTTAATCCAACAATAATTTCTCTCAATCACTCTTTACTCTTTAACAATTGTTGAAATAACCGAAATGGAACCCTCTCTCTCTTCTTGCCATGTCCGCCGTTACCTCATAAACCCTAACTTTCCATTTTCACAGAGATCTTCCATTTCCTCACCTTCACATCGCGCTTTCTTCTCTCCACGTCACCATACTAAAGCCATGAAAAAGAATTATCAGTTTTCTGTCTCGTGTTCTTCTTCTATCCAAAACAATAGCTCTCCTGTTTCTTCTCAGAGTGAGGTTGGTAAGTATTAACCCTAGTTTATGTTTCTTTGTTACGGATTTTGTTGTTTTAATGAGGGAGGATGATTTTGGTTTTGTTTTTGCGTTAGGTCGGATTGGTGAAGTGAAGAGAGTTACGAAGGAGACGAATGTGTCGGTGAAGATAAATTTGGATGGCACCGGGATAGCTGATAATGATACTGGGATTCCCTTTCTTGATCATATGTTGGATGTAAGTAATTTCTTGATTCAGTTTTGTTGCAATGATTTGACTTGTAGTTTCATTATTTAGATTTCTATTTGTGTTGTAATTTCCTGTAGTATTCATTTGTTGTCTGTTGTTGAGTTAGTTTGTTCAGTATTTTGTAAGTACTAGAGCAACTGTAAGCAAATATGTTAGCAAATTTTGATTGAAGAAATTCATAGAAGTATCATTGGAGTACCATCTAAACAGCATGGAAAAGTCCCGTTGCATGCTGTTTGGTCGCGTTTGGGTTCAATGCTAGTTTTGATTTTTTGTTCTTTATATATTACTAATTTGAAATGGTTAAACCTACTAAGGCTTTAGTGATCTTTCATGTTGCAGCTAGTTGGTTTAAAGGTTTTAGTGACTTGAGGAGCATTATGATTACTAACTGTTTATTATCAACTTACAGTTTTACCTCTGAATCTAACATGTTTTTATTATGTATTAGCAACTTGCTTCCCATGGGTTGCTTGATGTACAAGTAAAGGCTACCGGTGACATTCACATTGATGACCATCACACAAATGAAGATATTGGCCTTGCCTTTGGAACGGTGACTAGTCAAATCATTACCTTTTCTTTTTTGATATTATTCCTGTAGCGTGGATGTAATGGAATTGTGTTTCTGCAATGTATTCTATCAAGCCCGTGAGTTCTTATGACATGTGGAACTTTTACTGCATCCATGTCTTTTTATTAGAATTAGATGGTTAACAACAGACTGCTTAGTTATCTGCGAACATCCATACTGCTCAAGTCTTGTTACAAGTCCCAATTTTAAATCGAAATTTGGATATTGATGGATGTGACAACTTATTATAATTCTTCTATGGATGGCCTACAGGCTTTATTACAGGCACTTGGAGATAGAAAAGGAATAAACCGCTTTGGTCACTTCTCAGCTCCTCTTGACGAAGCATTGATACAAGTTTCACTTGTATGTAACACATACTTTTTTCATTGCATTAATTATTTTTGACATGTATAGGTGAAACAAGGTTATGATAACCGTCACGATATCATTCCTTTGAAGGCCTTAAATCACTTTCTTTGGTAATACATAGTTTTGGGTTTCTGGTTTTGAAAGTTTTAAAGTACAGAAACCAGTCCATGTGCAGCTATTTTTGTATGTGAAAATCTGATTTTTAAACATGTGGCATTAACATTCAGGCCTCACTCAAAAGGGATTGGGCCTTTTGTTCTTTTAGCTGTAATTTACTCTGTTTGTCGTCCTGCAAATTTTAAGTATTGCTTTTCAGTTGTTTTTGGTGTAGGATTTATCGGGACGGCCACACTTACGTTATGATGTACTTATACCAACTGACAGAGTCGGAACATATGACACCCAGGTTGTTCTCTTCTCCCTTTTTTACTTCTTCTCAAGCTATTTTGATTGAATATCGAACTGAGCATAATTGAGATGAGAATCACTATTGAATTAGCTAAAAGGTTCCACACAATTGAAGGATATGTAACAGATGTAGGTCAAGTAAGTTAATCTAAAGATGTAGATTTATTTAAGGTAATGATGTTAATTAAACTAAGGTAATTATTCTCGTGTTTCATAGTGTTATAGAAATTCAAGGAATAATGAAAGTAAAGATATACCTTAAGGCTATGTTTGCTTGGGAGGAATGTGGTCGATGGGCATTACCCTCTTTCTCATTCCTTTCATTCTATTGCTATTGCTTTTGGTAACAGATTTAGCTTTGGAGCATAGGTATGTGAACTAAGAGAAATTTATTCGGAACACAAAATCCATCTTGTGCTTAGATAAACTTATTCTCACTCAACTTGTGAAATTTTAGCTATCCATAATTGGGCCTTTGTTTTTATTTTGGACATTATATTTAATACATTCACTGATTGGATAAGAGACTCTTGTTTTAGTTGGTGGAGCACTTTTTCCAATCTTTGGTGAATACTTCAGGAATGACACTTCACATCCAAAAGGTAACACTGCTAATTTTAACTGCTTAAATGTATTTTTGAGTTTATGATTTATCTCAAACATCCAAAATTCATCTTCCGGAAGAAAGCCGAAGTAGAAAGTAAATGCCATCTAGATGTTTAATGGGTTAGTCTGAAATTCTGCAGACATGTTCTGAGATAATTTCTTTAGAAAAATGCTTATGATTGTTCTTCAGAAGAATCTGAATATATTACCTTTGTTTTGGGTGCACTTGTAGCGATATTTCAAACTTTTTCCATTTGTATCTCAATTATTGAATAAAAAGCTCTCGGGGTTTTTATTGTTTCTAGATTTTAAATTATAAATGACAGTTTGATTCTTCTGAAAACAGGTTGCTGGACAAAATTCTCACCATATCATTGAGGCAACCTTCAAAAGTTTTGCTAGGGCTCTTCGACAAGCAATAGAATTTGACTCACGTCGCCTCGGTTCTATACCAAGGTTTGAGTTTCTTTCCTTCAAAACTGCATCTAGTTTCTTGTAACATCATTTGTATTCTTTTTTTTGTCCGAGCTGATTGCCTGCTTTATCTTATTTCATTTCTACTCACTTAGCATTCTCGATCAGGAGCATCTTCATAATTTCTTCATGAAAAAGGCATATTTCTATTTTCTTTGGTCTTTTTCTTAATGGTTCCATAATGATGTGTCTGTTTCAATATGGCATTAAGTACTGTCGAGTAACAAAGAGGAAAAACATAGAAGGGAGAGAGAGTGGTGGAAAAGGAATCTCAATCTCATTTTAATACATAAATACACTTGTACATAAAAAACAATAGAAGTCTAAAGTAACCCTAAACGCTTTTAACATATTACTGATATATATTTGTCTGTCATGTATTGCTCTAACGAATTGGAAAATTGTTGTGCTCAGCTCAAAAGGAGTCCTATCACGCTCTTGATGCTTCCCTATCATTAAGTAAAGGGATTCGAAGCAAGAAACAATCAAGTTGCTCAATGTTGCTCCTGTCTACGTCTACGAGTGTTCAACAAACAGTCACTACTCTGGTTAGTATACTTGTCCTGTGAAGCTTGGAGAATCGAAACATGATAGATGTTCAATATTTCACTGCTAGGATAAATTATATCAAAATGGTTATAATTTATTGGATCATATTATTATCCATGTGTTGAATTTGTTTCATGTTGTTCATTTGAAGATTTTAGTTCAAAAATACATATAACGAGACATGGTTTTGTAATGTCTAGTTATGTAATGACACTTTAAAGTCTCCGAGCGTGATATCAAATTAAGTATATGATAAGTAACTTATTCATTGCCAACATCAGCCTACACAATTTTTGCTGTTATTTATTATCAGCATAATATTACTATTTTTGGAAGTAACTCCAAGAATTCTTATTTCACATATCAAATTAAATAGTTGAATTTCATTTTCTTATTCTCGCTTAAATAAAATAAACAAAATATTTGGATATATAAAATAAGATAGACATGACGCCTAACTCAGTATTCAAATCTATAAAACTAGTATTTAGTCGAGAGCAGATTAAAAGATTAAAGAGAAATTAATCCAAATTTGTCTCATTTTGTATTTGGCCCAAGGCCGACGGCCCAATTAATGTTAACACAACTACGGCCCAAAAACACTCTCCATCTAGGGTTTCATCTCTGCCTCTTCACCCTTTAAATTCCTTCATCCTTCTCCCAACCTCTCCCTCTACGCCATCTCCGTTTGCACTCACCAAGAAGAGAAACGCAAGAGACAGCGGAAGAATTCCTAGCCATGGTAGATTCATCATATTGATCTCTTTCAGTGGATCTAGGTTACCTAGTTTTTATTTTAATATGTTTGATTTTTGTTTTGGTGATTTAATTTTGTGCAGTCTTTGGTTGCCAATGAGGATTTTCAACACATTCTTCGTGTGTTGAACACCAATGTTGATGGAAAACAGAAGATCATGTTTGCTCTCACTTCGATCAAAGGTATTGGTCGCCGTTTTGCTAATATTGTCTGCAAGAAAGCCGATGTCGACATGAACAAAAGGTTCACTTTCTCCTTATGCCTTTGTTTCGTTAATATTAGTGTGTTAATGTGTTCGCATGGTACAGTTACTGGTTTGAATAGAGTTTATTTGGTTGATTGCCATTTAGTAGATTCAATTGGCTGCTGTCGAATAATTTTAGGGTTTATTCCGTTTTAAAGGAATAATATCATTGGAGAAAGTTAATGCTCTTGATTTTGATCATATGTATGTACTTGGTTGATTGCCATTTGGTAGATTTAATTGGCTTTTTGTAGATTAATTTTAGTGTTTGTGTTCTTTTAAAGGATAAATAAGATGGATAAAGTTAAATATTTTTCATTTTGATCTTATGTGTGTATATATGTATAAATGCTTGGACTTTTCTAAAGATGGATTTTAATGGATACTGCAGAGCTGGTGAACTGTCAGCTGCTGAGCTTGAGAACCTGATGACTATTGTGGCAAATCCTCGCCAGTTCAAGATCCCTGATTGGTTTTTGAACAGAAAGAAGGATTATAAGGATGGCAGATATTCTCAGGTTGTCTCTAATGCCTTGGACATGAAGCTTAGGGATGATCTTGAGCGTTTGAAGAAGATCAGGTATAACTTTATTAGTTTTGTTTATTGTAATCTCCCACATATCTTCCTCATTGGAGCATCTACTCGTTTGGATGCATATAATTTCTCACGTCTGTACCTCTTTTGTTTCTATAACAATGTTGATGGTAATACCTAAAATGTTTACAGAGTTCTTAAATGTTAGTTGCTCCTCGATTTTCACATGCATCACCATAGTACTTGAATAGGCCATCGTCATCCTTGAATTAAGTTTTTCATATACTATTTAGACAATTTTCTGAGCCTGTCCTTTTTAAAATTGGATGATGATTTGCAAAAAAAGTTGGTTTATGTTCTGTCAACAATCTGTGTTTGCCAATATAGATTGAATTGAAGATAGATTGAATTGAATCAAGTAAATCAGCTTTGCCAAATGTATGGAATTATGAAATATGTAACAATCCCATCCGAGTAAAAAGGGAAGTAAAAGAGCTGCTCTTTGTTTCCCCTTATGTATACTCGGTTGCTCTCATGTTTGTTATGATCTGTGCCAAAGTTATCAATACTGTAGACTTGTTATATCTTTTGGTGGAAGCAGTTCATTAAGTTTGGCCTGTTGGTCATTGTATGTTCATGTAGCCCAATGTTTTACCTATTGCCTACCATGCAACCGAAAACTGAACCAATTATGCTGAAAAAATGCGTGTTATGTGGCACTTCTATATGGTTACATCATTCTCTGTGTTAATTTAGTTTGTGTTTCAATGTGATAAACTTCCGTAGACTTCAGTTGATTACAAATCAGATATTCTGTCATTTGCATTTTTCGGTATCTTTTCATTAATGCCGCACCCAAGTTGTGGCTCAAAACTTCAATTTGCAACGAACAGGAACCATCGTGGTCTGCGACATTATTGGGGTCTTAGAGTGCGTGGACAACACACCAAGACAACCGGACGTAGAGGAAAGACTGTTGGTGTCTCAAAAAAGCGTTAAGTTTGATATTTTCCTTGGACATATCAGACTCCTTTGCAAACTTTTTGATCTCTCTAGTTTACTGAACCCCCAGAGTGTTATAGTTTTTTTATGGAATTATGCAGTTTATTTAACTTTATGTTATCAATTCTGGGGGCTACTTTTGAACTTGTTTAAACAGATTTGGAACTAAAATGTAGCAAATTTATATGTTCATGATTCAATATCTGGAAAAGTTGGATAATTGTTTTGAATTTTTTTAAGGAGTTGTAAATTACTGTATAGCAAGTCGTTAAAATTACACTAAAATTTGGAATTCATAAATATACAAACTAAGTATTCTTATCTCTAAACTGGAGCACTTCCACTTTTCTAGAGTCTCAAATCCATACGTAAACTATAAATTGATAATTAAATATATTTAGTTATTAATTATTAATATACATTTTCTAATCATTTTTCTTTTCTTTAAAAATTGAATCCAATGGAGTGAGTTTTTAGCGAATTAATTTTTGGATTAAATTCTTTCCGCCGATAATGGCCGGTGGTGGTGGCAACCACCGCAAATCCTCCTCCCACAGGTCAGCATCTTCTTCCTCCCGATGCAAATCTGCCAATACACCTTCTACTCATCAATTATCAGTTGATCCTAAATCCTCCTCTAATCCATTCCCTAATACCGGCCCTACTCCCTCTCACCTGAAAGCACTAACTAATCACCTTCACATTTCTCCTCCCGGAGCTCAGTTTCCATTCGCGGACGCCTCCGTACCTGGACCTTCTCCGCCGCCTGTTTATGGATTCCATATGCTTGAGCGCCGTACGATTGTTCTATCTGATGGTAGTGTTCGGTCGTCTTTTGCTCCCCCATCTGGTTTTCGAGA
>JAYMTB010001201.1:0-11437 GCA_036897585.1 Francoa sonchifolia
TCAAATTGTAGTGTGATTTCGTATTAGCAAAACGTTGGTTTTAAGTAATAAAATAGTTAATTGCATTTTTCATCTTTGTGGTTAGCTATAGTTACAAATGCTGCATTTGTGTTTCAATTGTTTTGCAACTGTATAATACTGTTTTCTTCTATTAGTGATTAAATATCATTAAGATAAACATAATAATATTAATTTGAACTTATATGGGTTAAGACCTGGTGTCAAAAGAGTGTGGCAGGTCAGTAGTTTGTAGTTTGGATTTGGGTTGTCACAATAATTCTAATTTTGTTATCGATATGGAATATCTAATACTATTTTTTATTGATTTGAATTTTCAGGTAATTAAAGATGAAGTTCTTAGGATTTGTGATTCTGATGATATTAGTGAGCTCTAGTTTGGCTACAAGTAGGAAAGTATTAATGGCTGAAAATATGAAAAGTCCTAAATCTATAAACAATCACCATTCCATTCCATTAAAAGACTTCAACAGTTATAGTAACGGTGGTTCAATCGGAGATACTGATGATGATGAAACTGGAACGGGCAATTGAAATTATTATCATTATGTTATCTACAAGTTTATAGACAATTTTTACTTTAGATTTATCGTGTTTTAATTTTTGTGGCTTTGCTCTAACGTGAGATGGACTATTACTGTATTAGTATTAGTATTAGTATTAGTATTAGTATGTACTCTTTTGTATTGAAATAATAATTTATATGGTATTATTATATCTATAAATAATTACATGAATGTAGTGTTGTTCAGTTAAATTTGGTAGGTGTGCATGGTTGCATGCATGATAGTTTATATCATAAATATTATAATATTAGTATGGCTGTAAACTCGAAATTTTTTCAAATTACTATAATTTTATAAAAATATTCTTTGAATAATAAATTCTTGAAATGTTTAAAAATGTGAAAATATAAAATAAGGTTATATTGTACATAAATTAAAAGATGATCATATTAAATTTAGAATTCTTAATCAAAACATTTAAAACGAAGAAACTTGAACCTCATCCACATCAATATCTGACGCTAAACCATTCCACACCCATCCGAACCATCAACCTGCCCACCATGAACTTCATCACATTCATCCACCACTTTCGCGGCCATTATCTTCACCATATTTCCACATGGAAGGCCACCCTCGTACCCCACCCCGATGATAATGCCACAACCATCTCCCATGTTGAATAATACCGGTATTCACAATCCGATGGCCCACCACCTTTCCTAAAATCATTGTTTGTTAGAATGGCCGGCGTGGAGGATGTAACAGGTGGCAAGCATTGGTACGTTGGGTAGGTTATTCCGTTGCAAGAAAAAGTTCCTGACAGATCACTACCGTTTGTAAAAGTTTGAAAGTAGATTATAAGCAACATAGGCTCAGTAAGAAATTTTTATTTTCCATTGAAATTATAGAGAAGAATTGCCAGAGTTTTTTTTTGGCATTTATTTATAGTGTTTTAGGGTTTATGCGGACCAAGCAGTAATTTTGTGCCAGCTTTTGATAAGTATCAAACTAGATTTTAGTTATTTTTAATTTCTATATAATAAAAACTGTATAATTTGTAATTTCATTTGATTTAATACTACTTTTATTTTATGTAACTTACAAAATTGTGAGATGGGCACGAATTTGAAGCATACATATATGAACATCATATACGAGCAGAATACAAAGTCAATTGTGAACCTGTTGATGAATTTCCGAATTTACACTTGCACAATCCTCGGAACTACTGTTCTGCTATCACAGGCCGTAGGTTTGGGCAAAATCGCTGCGATAGAACTTCAACTTGTTCAGCAAATAACTTGTCTCTGTTATATCCTTCCCAAATTGGGTAATTTTATTCTATGCCATGTATCCTTGATGTGAATCCTATGTTTTCCAAGTCCTTATGCCAGAGTTTTCCAATCTGATCCATGCTGTTCATGGAAGTTTTTAACTAGTTCATACTCTTCAGCAGTCCAAGGACGCTTCTCATCTCTCTCAAACAATATATGTGCTCGATAACATACTCTTATGAGTTCTCCATAGTTGGAAACAGCCTCTTTAATCATCTCATCTTCTTCTCGCTTCCCCTGTAATGAACCCTCATCTTCACCCTCCTCCGCACCACCCAGTCCATCAGGTAAAGGAAACACCTCCACTTCATCAGAAAAACTTATCATATTTTCAGAAACAAAGCCTCAACATCTGTTTTGGTTCTTCTCACCCGTTTACGTTTTTCCCCATCCGACATGACCTTTTCTCTGCTGCCTTCTTCTCCACTAACAACCTGAACTTCTTCATCTCCACCCTCCTTTCTACTCGTCTCTTTCTTCTTCTTAGTTTTGTTCTTCTTAGTCTTTTCATCCCCTTCTTCCTCATTCTTCACTTTGCCTATGTCTTCTTTCTCAAGGAGTGTCTGCCCCTCTATCTCACCTATTTTGTTGCCCTCAATAGCTATTACAACTTTGTTATTCTACTCCTTGTGCTTCCTTTTCTTATATTTTCTTTCTTCCAACTGAAACTCGCTGTCTAAATCCTTCCAGTCCTCATGCTGAATCGTGCTTCCCTCTCCCTCCATCTGGTTTTCCTTCAAAGCCTCTTTATTTTTTTCTAACCTCCCCATTTGTGATGATTCTCTTATCCTTTCTGCTACCCTTCTCAATACTTTCGAATTTCCTTTTCCTTCACCTGACCTTCTCATTTTCATTATCAGCTAAATCAAGTTCAGCATTTCCAATGGACGCATTTTTTTCTTCTTCTTCTTCTTCTTCTTCTTCTTCTTCTTCTTCTTCTTATCTCCATTGCTTGTTTTGAGATCATCCTCCACTCTATGTGTTGTGCTTCCACAGTTTCTTAAATCCTCCAAGGCCTTAACCTCGTTCTTTCTATCCTTACTTTGATGCCTTTCATTACTCATGTAAATAAAGATTTGCACTTGTTATTTCCAACTCCTCATGCAAAGCTGAAGAAAAGTCAAAAACAGGAAAGTTGGTAAGTCAGTGAGTGCTGCAAACCAACCAAAAAGAAGAACGCTGAAATATCTTCTAGTTTACTAGGAGACATCACTTCATTTGAAGAAAACCTTTCCAGTTTTTATTTTAATGTTGCCAAAATCACTATCCTACCTAGGATCTGTGATGAGGAATTGTATCGAGACTGGGATCGGGATCGGGATCGGGATCGGGGGATCATAAGGTTCTGCCATTAGGTCAACTTACTATAAATTCTTTTTAAGGATGCTAGAACATGAACACGGCATCCAATAACAGCAAAAATACTTTTCCTTCTTTTTTTACTCCAGTTCTTTGTTTAGGCGGATCCATTATTATGCAAATTCGTACATAACTGTGTATCACGATAATCAAATCATCAACACAGATCTGTTTAGTAGATCCATCCAACTCCAAAGTAAAGAAAATCAATGAAATTTTCATCTTGGGTTAAACAGACACCTTACAATCACATATATTCAGCAAAAACCAGAGCACAATCATAATGCCAATTAGGGGTTCTACATGCATATAGAGCAAGAATCCAGAAAAGATTGATATAGTAACTCGAACACAATTTTTAGTGATATATAACTTTGTATTATAACTTTAGATCTCATAATCTAAGATAGTATCTTCATAGACACATGGAGTCAGAAGAACTTCAAAATACAAGGAAATAATGCAAAAAGTACATAAATCAGAAAATGAAAACCAGAAAACAGAGATAGATAGAGAAAACCTAATCCATCTATGTCTTAGGAAACAACAAATATTTCAACCAATTTTTCTTTTAATTCTGTCTCACCTAAATAATCCTAAAAAACTGTTTGCTTAAACTGTTGTCTCGTAGCTTCAAATCACCTCTCAAATGGCGAATTATCAGTTCTCATTATTCAGTATTTAATCAAAACAAAATCAAATCCAACCTAAAACGATCTATTCACCCAAACCAATCTAAAAACCCTAAATCCTCAACTACATTAAAATATCCAAACTACAAAAATTAACACAAACGCAATAGCTAAGTTTAACGATTGAGATTAGGGCTAGGGTTTGAGATAAAGAGAGAACGAACGAATGTAGGAAAATTGGAAGCGTACCAGATATCGCCACCAGTGAGCAGTAAAATCGGAATCAATTTATCCCCAAATCCCATACAGCAAAAACCTTATCATGTGAGATCGGCGGAATTGGAAGTGAAAGAGACTGCGGAGAGAGGTGAAAAGACATAGGAATCGATAAGAGATGAACGACGAGATATTATTATGAGAAAATGGTGAGAAATTGAGAAATGGGTAAACAAGTAGGATAATAGACGGGCGGGTCTAGTAGATGTTAATCCGATTTGGTCCATATTGACGTAATTTTATTTATTTTTATTTTTTTTGCAGATTTGAAAAAATTAATAATTTCCATTTAATTTGATTCAACATTTGGTACCATTGTCCGTTTGAAATCAATTGTGAAAAAAATGAGCTTTCGTAGTTGTACCATTAATCTTTATGTTTGTGTTTCTCGTTTGAAAACCATCTTTTAAATGTGTTTGAATACCAAAGATTGTTGCGGATGCGGGTCTTATCGGGACCAAAGGAGATGTACTGATTTCTTTCGGGTCAAAGGAGCAATATAAACGTTGGGGTGAGAAAAAATGACATGTTATATTCGAAAGGAACCTCGAGTAATAGCTCTCTCAGAAGTGTATGCCTGATTGATCCCAAATGTCTCTCTCAATCTATGATCCTGGTTTTTGGGAAACAATTATGATCTCTCTCATGAGGTAATGGGAATATTTATAGAAGATATTTTGTTAGCGGGTGATAGGTTGAGTCATTTCCTGCCTACCACGTGTCTGTCCCACAAGTCACAAGACGTACATGTTACACGGAGACCACGTGAGAATATTTATAGAAAATATTTTGTTAGTGGGTGATAACTTGTTCGTGTGTTTCGTCGCTATCATTGGATTCATTTGTTTTAAATTTAATTTTTTCAATAATTAGTTAATGAGTTTATATATATAAATGAATTTATGTTGATACCCATCTTCAATTTTTGTCAATTTATTTTTCCTGTTTCACCAATTTTTGTCAACTTTCGTCAATTTGTGTTGATACCCAACTTTCTTAGGTTTGATCTTTGCTTGATTATAGTTATGCCCTCTGCTTATTTCATGCCTTAAATTGAAATTTGGAAGTTAGGGTTTTTTTGGGATGAAGATGAAAGAAGGATTGAGAAAAAAATTAAAAAAGAAAATTAAAAATTAAAAAAATTATTAAAAAATATGTAAGAGACCCACATGACACGTGGTGTGAGATTATTAACGACATTTTGACGGAAAATTGCAAAATGAAAACAAATACGAGTTTGAGGGGTAAAGTGTTACAAAAATTAGATTGAAGGGTGCTTTGTTATTTGGATATTAGTTTGTGGGGGCAATATTGTACTTAAGTATTATTTTAATAATATATGAAAATTAATGAAATTTGAAAATTTTAACATAATCTCTTAATAACTAAACATCACTTGATCAACTGATTGAAGAATGGATGAATTCATTAAGATTTTAGAAATAATATCATCAAAATATTAAGAGGAATATTGGTACAAAATGTGATTTTATTTTCATATTTTCTGGCTGTTTGTAATCGAGAGATTTTTGCGGGTGCGGCTCATATGGGACCAAATAAGAATACTGTTTAAGCGGGTCACAAGAGTAATTTTGACGATTAGGGGTGAGAGAAAGGGACCAATAATACTCCAAGAAGAACCAGAAGGTAACAGCTCATCTACAGGTGTATGTTGGCCAAATTCCGAAAGTTTCTAAAATATATCTTAGCTAGGCGTCGTGAGTGAGTTCATGGTGTAATTAGTAATAACAAGTTGTTGTATGTAATTAGTGATAAAGAACAATGTCTAGACTGTTTGTAACTGTTTATAACTGGTTGTTAGCTGTTATAACTTCTTATAAGTTCTCGTGGGTGGTTGTAAGTTACCTCTTTTAGTAATGAAGAAGTGGTATTTATAGTAGGTAATCGGGCGTGTCCCCAATTGGTACGTGTCCATAGTGCATGTCCTTCACGGGTCCATGTCTTATGTGGACGTGACACGTGTTTTCTACCGGGGGACCACTATGAATCTAATTCGCTTACGGCTACAGGAGGTACTCAAAAACTCTAGGATCATGACCGCATATACCTCTAAAAGTCCCTCTAAAATATAACGGGTCTAAGTTGACCAAGCAATACTCCTACCTCTGGGGCGTCGCCCCGTCTCCCCAGACGAACTTCTTCTCTCAAGCCGTCATGCCAAATACCCTTATGTTCCCTCTTCGGAGTAGGACGTTCCTATTGCAACACACCGCCCTCCTACCTTACTAAGGCATTAGGCTTTGGGCCTAACTGTGGTCAGTGGGAAAAACTTGGTCGGGTTTTTGTTGTCAGGTCGATCACCGAGTCAAATTAATGGTGACCCGAACCGCCTTAGAAAAATCCATTTACTAACACTAGGTCACACAATCCTCTCCCTCAACTCAATTATATATTCTCATCTCATATATATGCACAACTAATCAATTTTAAGTATTTGAAATTGTTAAATACACATACTGGAGTTAATTATTGTGTTCAAACCTCTAGTGCTATAATTTATTCTTAATTTTTCACTATTGTATTGTGTTTGGTGAGACCATTGACTATAGCAACTTCAAAATAAGGCTAAGTTAGTTCATTTTTCAGGACGAAGAAAATTTTCGATTTTTGTGTGAGTGGAAATGTTAGACATACATATTAAGTTTATTACCTATCAGTATAAATTATGGATCAATCTATAATTCAACATAAACAATGTCTCATGTAAACGGTAAAGTAGCTTTGAAAATACATTCTACAAAAATGCACATCTTATATTTAGTCGAAGTTATGTGTTCAAACTCGTACCAATATACATAGACAATACCAACATAACACATAGTATATACATGTTTGCTACAAAAATGCACATCAAATACAAAACAATTAATGTAAAGGATCACCTGAAAAAGTAGTTATAGATTGGACTTTGAGACTCTAGAGTAGTGCTAATACCAAAAGGGAAGCAAACAAGCTAGAAGAATTAGATAGAAACACTCACTTTATTGCCTGCTTTTAACTAGGAATTGCTACTCCAAGTAGGTGTCATAAAAGATTAGGGTTTAAGGTTTCCAGCTTTCCAGTTTTCCCAAAATTTAGTCATCGTCGACGGCCGCCAGGCTCTTCTCTGTTCTAAGAAAGTCACCCAACAACATCCATCTACTTGGCCAACCTCCTCCTTATGATTCTTCTATGCTTTCTCAATTCCTAAGAAATATCCACTCATACGTCTCCCGTGATTTCACTTATTCCAGGGGTTTATTCTCCACTCCGAATTTCAACATCCAAGATTCTGGTTCTGCACCTCTTTGTCTTGATAATCGCATTCCTACTACCGTCATAACTGGTTTTCGCGGTTCTGGAAAGACAACTCTCCTGAATCATATTCTAACATATCAACATGGAAAGCGAATTGCTGTCATAGGAAATGAGTTTGGTGAGAAGGATATTAATGGATCATTGGTCGCTAAGCATTCCTCTGTGTCTCTGGATATTGTCATGGTTAACAATGGTTGCCTATGTTGTACCGTGAGAGGAGATTTAGTTAAAATGCTATGGGAACTGGCTGAGAAAAAACGAGAGCAGTTTGATCATATTATTATAGAAACCAAAGCAAATCTTGGTCGTGTTATAAAAACATTTTGTACTGATGAACTGGTTTCACTTTTTGTGAAACTGGATGGAGTTATTACTTTGGTTGACTCCGAACATGCCACAAAACGTCTGAATGAAGTAACCCCGAGATTCATGGCGAATTGGGCAGAAGAACAAGTTGCTTATGCTGATCGTATTATTTTGAATAAGAAAGATTTGGTGACCGGGGAAGAGTTGGAGAAATTGACTAAGAGAATCAAGCAAATCAATGGGATGGCCCAAATTAAGCTAGCTAAATTTGGATCTCTTGACATGGACTTTGTTCTGGGAGTGGGAGGATATGATTTGGACAGAATCGATTCTCATATTCATTGTCGGACAGAAATCACAGAATTTGCTACCGAACAAAATATATAATTCAATTTCATCGTACCTAAATCTTCTGGAATATGATACAATTTTTTTCTCAATCGCTCAATATTAAAAGATCAATCTGAAAAAATAAATTCATTGCTCCTTGTAATATGTTACTCATTGAGGTCCATATTTAATTACACAACCAGTTGAAACAGAGTTTAACAGGCATTATATCTCATAATGCAAACTCAGATTGCTTAATTAGTATTAGTAGGAGGAAGACTAAATCTTCTAAGTATAACATATTTCTCGCTTGTCCATGGACCACGGTAACACAGATTTCACAGAATTTTGCTTATGAACAATAAATAAGATTCAATTGCCAAGTTAATCTACAATTTTAATGAAGCAAACATAAATGGCAATTAATAGACCAAACATTTCTTTCATTCACTCACTCATGTTGCAAAAAAGCTGAAAAGAATGGGCCAAATTCAAACTCTCATTAAATGATAAAAGTGAACAAGCCAGGATTTTGGAATATTTATGGAGGTGTTATCATAACGAATGCTCATATTACATTTACCCGACCCTAATGGTAGAGGGGGAAAGTTTTTGTGCATATCAACTAGTGTCCAAGTTACAAGATGCCTATATTGGTTGGTCCACCAACAAGTGTGATAGGTGATATATTCTAAAGCCCAAAAAAAACATGAAATTTCCATCCCTATTGATGTTCACATATCATTCCCAATTTTCACTAACCAAATCATCATTACGAAGAAAACCCATTAAAAAATCTTACAAAAGATATGCAAAATTCATATAGCACTATTTCAATCCCCTTTTTTTAGATTGTTGAAGATTCATTTATATCATCCATTTGAGAAGTACATAAAAATATACATAGGAAATCTATTGATTGGAAAATACTTACCTGACAAAAAGTCCTTTTGAATAGTCCATGATTTGCCGATGCAGCATCATCAAGATTCTCACTCACAAATAGATACATATACACATAATCACTGCCATCAAATTTGCATGTGAATCTTGATGATGCCACATCAGCAAACATCGACTGAGTGAGAGATCGTATTCATGCACAAGCATACACAACAATTTCCAGTGACTTCAACTCGAGCCCTAGATTGGAAAAACAAAACCCTAATTTCTTTTCAAAAAAATTTAAAAAACCCATTAAATGAAATTTGAAGAATCGTAATTATGGATAAGTGGGTCATTAGAAACCCACCGGAAAAGCATATTCCGGCCAAAATTGACAAAACCCAGAAACAATATACCTATCTAAACTCAAATTCCACCGATAAAATAAAAAAACAAACCAAACCCAATTCATAATTTTTGAAAAAAATCAAAACTTTATGTAATGAAATTTTATCTTTCTTTGGGGTGAAATCTGAAAATTTTCTGGGAAGTTATTGAGAGAGAAAGAGAGAAAAATGAAAGGAATGGTACAGTAAAGTGAAGGATTGAAAGAGATATATAGTGAAAATTTAGTATAATAAGTATTTAATGGGTTTTAAAGAATTTAAAAAAAAAGTCTATTGCTGTTTTGAAAACTTTATTGTTTAGTGGTTGTTGCTTAGCTGTTAGTCCCTCCCCAATATGACCACCACAATTGCACATCACTTTCTTCCCCCTAAACCCTAATTTTATTTTTCTTTATAATGGAATTTCCATTTTTTGAAAATAATTTTAAAAAGATTCCATTCGATTCGATTTTGATTTTGATTTTGATTTTGATTTGAGCCAAATTAACAAATATATTTATTTGTGATAATTTGAGAGTTTTTGTTAGTACAAATTTCCGGGTCCATGAAATATTGATTAATGGTAAAGCGAAAAATTCTCTTAACCAATTTCTCAAAATTAACTTATAAGTACTAAATTTATAATTTTTTTATTTTATTTTAGACCTATAATCAAAACTCCCATAATTTGTGACAATATGTTTATATATACTAAAATAAAATTTGAAATGATTGGATTAGCTTCCCAACAATGGGAAAAAAATTCCTAAAGAAATTTTGAAATTTTTATTTATTAAATTTACATTGAAATTTTTAATTAATGTAGTAAACTTAATTAAATTGTGATAAATTATTATTAGATAATACTTAAAATGTTAAATCTCTCTCTGTTTGTTTTACTAAAATTTGTTGTTATACATTTTGGTCTTAAACTCTAATTAATCATCTTAAATTTACTGGCCCACCTTTTAAAAAATATCCCAATTTATTGATCTAATTGGGAAAAAAATTATTTATGAAAATCCATATTATTATTGACTTTATTTGTTGATTATTAGTTCACAACATAAATATTGGAGATTTTTCTCCCACTTATTTTTTTCAACATAATCATAATCAATTCTTCTTTATTCAAGAGGAATATTAATTATTTATTTTTTTGTAAAACTAAAACATTTTATTACTCAACAATTTACATGTTTGTTCGTTTATTTGATGTCATTGTCTGATTCTAAAATCTACATAAAAATATTTATAAAAATTCATATACTAATACCTAATTTAGGAATAATTCTGGAAACTAATTTTCATATTTCAGTCGAATTTTGTAAAATTTTATTCACAATTGTTTTCAAAAGTGCCAAATAAAATAGTTGAAATATGAATTGAGTCAAAGATTAAATATGAATTTTTTAAAAAATTCGTATTTAAAATAATAGAAATATGTCATGAATAAAAAAATAATGGGTGAGGTTCTCAAATCAAAGGGGACCCACATCCGTACAACAATGACGTGGCATATTTATAATTTAGTAAACCAACTTTAACATCCGTACAACAATGACGTGGCATATTTCTTAATCCCCAAACTTAATGTTTGGGGCAAGAGAGACGTGGGACACACTGTTTAAAGCGTACGGACGAACCCTCTTGCCCACGTGATCACTCTTACACGTATTTTATGACACTCTAAGGTCCACCTTTTTTCCTTTTGGACCGCCAAATGTGGCGGTGGCTGTTTCTTGCTGGTGGTAGGTCGGTTTTTGAATTTGCCTTTTGCATTTATGATCAATTTTATTTTTGTGAAATATAGGTAATTTAAATTAGATGATATTTGTTTCAACAAAATAAACCAATGAAATGATAATGTTTAATTCTATTTTACTTATTTATATCATCTAACCACTCTCCCAACTCAATTTAGTAAGCTCAAACTCTAATTCACTTCCAAATGAGTTCAAATCTATCTCAGGGTTAGACATGGGCAAAAAGCCCGAAGCCCGGCCCGGCCCGGTCAAAGCCCGGTCAAGGCCCGGCCTGATGAGGCCCGGCCTGAAAAGCCTGATCAGGCCGGGGAATTTTTG
>JAYMTB010001202.1:0-11436 GCA_036897585.1 Francoa sonchifolia
TGCAAGAGGCCAGCAGCTTGGGTCACCAGAGTGGTTGGACTTGCTGTAGATAGAGCTACAGAGTTTCCACCCTGCAAATAGACACGTATAAATTTAAAACCCCACAAATCGCAAGGAGTTACGTGATCATTTTAACTTTCTGAAAAAGAGATGCATTCTCGGTACAAAAGGTATCGAACACTCATAATCATTCCATAATTTTGGATTAGTAATATATCATCAATTCAATCGCCCAGCAAAGTTAAATTCAGCCAATCAAGATTTTTCTATTATCTATATTTCAAGACTTACAACAGTAAATCAAGAGCACCATAAAATGCATTCCATCCAAACAGTGGGATTTTCTTTTCTTTGAAAGACTGAATTCGATAAACAAGAGCAGATAGAGTACACAAACAAGATACCAGCTTACATGTCAAAATTTTGTTCAAACGTAAACTTAAATGATGCACAATGACACGGAGATTCATGTTAGTGCATGTCCACACAGTAAAGCATTAGGCAATCATGCCATTTTTCCCCAAACTTCCCCAATAATCATAAAGTTTTCTCAGCATAATAATAATATAATTAAACAGCCTTTTCCTTTGCATACCTCTTGAGGAGATTGGGAAGATTGTGGAGGCAACATAGTACCATTCCTATTGTACTTGGTGGTCGCTCCAGATGAAGCAAAGGGAGAGATGCGACCTTCACTATCAGTACCAGGCCGGTAAAATTGAGCATAATAACTTGATGGATCAAAAGGTTGTTGGACCTAGACACAGAAAACGAATTTCACAACCCACACTCATTAGATTTGAATCCAGAAACATATATAAATTTTGCAAAACTCAACTTAAGAAAGTAGTTGAGTTTCACATTGATCATCATAACATATAAAATTTCTATACTTTTATTTCATCAACAGCTTAATTTCTTTTAGTTTGCCTTACGCAAAACTTTGCAGCCTTATTCAAAATATGCATAAACCTACATTAACAAAGACAAGAAGTTTAAAGGCTTACTACAAAGCTTGGCAAGTGAGATCCATCACGTGCTTGGGACTCGGAGTTCTCAAATGGTTGGTTCCCTAAGATTGGAGGAACAAAGCCATAACTGTAGTTGGGAGAAGTATGAACCACCGAGTATTGATGACCTCCAGAAAGAAATGCAGTGTCCTGCTTGGATTCGCTGTACTCTGGGACTGTATTGCCTGGCACATCAACGTCTCCAGATGATATGTTTTCATGTACATGCGTAGGTGATTGTTGATGATCAGGAAAATCTCCTTCCTCCGTAGTTTTCAATGCATCTTTATTGCTGTATCCAAAAGTATAGCTTATGACAATCAAAGCTACAAAGTTCACTTAAACATGATTTGTATGGAGGACGCAATACTGAGGGAATTTCGTAAAGCTATAACGAACAACATATATTATGACTTTAGAAGAGGCTAGAAACTGTAGAGAAAAGATATGCAGCTTAGTCTTCTCATGAGATTTAAATGAATGTATATTTTATAGTGGTCTATAACATGTGAAAAAATAGTTCATTGGGGAACCTGTTCGACATCATCAATCCTTGTGAAGGATATGACTATCAATATGCAAAATTACATATCATATGATTACGGTGCATTACATACTTACATTACATGGTTAATTAGACTCAACCAAACCAATCTTACTGCAAGAACTGAGTAAGTTAAATTACCAAATAATCAATAATCAGACAACTACTATGCTTTACATGGTTAATCATACTTAACAAATCCATAAGCACCAACACCACTGTCAGACTGTCAGTATGGTTAATATTACTTTTAGAGATAGTCAATCCTACATTTCAATGGATAAATCTGAACAGCAAAACCAAATACATAAATTAGTACTGACCTTACGACATGTTCCTCAGCAGCTTCTTCAATAACCTGAGATGCTTCAGACAAAGGCGTAGAGCTCCTGTCACTCTCAAGGCCACTGGTATAGCCCATAGTTACTCCAAAACTCGCACCAAGACTTCCAAAACTCAAATTACTTCTCTCTGATTCAGAGACACGGATATGGTTCGGAAGGATAACATGTTGACGTTGTGGAAGATGTAACTCTTCCAACTTCTTCCGCAGTTGAGTTGCTTCTTCTGAATCAATGGCCTTTGACACGGGCTGGGATGGGGCACTTGTTTCAACTTGAATTGTGGGAACCTCAGATATACCAGCTGTTCCAGACACCAGAGCCACATTAGGGTTTGTTGGCTTTGGTTTCCATTCCTTACTAGACCCAACTGTTGAAAACAGAGAACCATCAAAATTTAAGCAGGGCATTTAACTATCAAATATAGCAAAACTAAGTAAAGAGAGCAAAATCAGACCAAAATGTGTCTACACAGTCTCAAATAAAAGAATTTACGATATACATATATCCATACAAAAACTGTAGATACACAAGCATGCATGTTACGACACATTTCCTTTCACATCAAAGCAGAAATCTATATTCAATTTATTTTTTTATTACCAGAAAGTTTTATAGTCAACGGCTATAATAATAAGCAGATAGCCCATAGTTTTCCAAAACTAAAGCATAATATTTCAGTATATAAAAAAGAACATAATCAGCTAGTCAATTGGGTATCAATTATCTCCTCAATTTATTCAGGTATGCATCGAATTGACTCATACAATTATGATTATAATATATTTGATTACTACCAATCCATAACTTGAATGACTGAAGAAGTAATAGAAGTACAACTTAATCATACCTTTTATAGGGCCAATTGTTTGCTGTGAACGGTTATTGTAATTAGATGAAGGCCTACTTCCATGAGTTGATGCAGATGATGGTTGTGAATTCTCAGTTAGCTGATTCTTCCCAACTCCCTGAGATTTGCTTGATGCCTTCTCTTGAGTAGAAGAGATACCAACCTCTGAAGCAGCTATGTAATTCACTGACAAAAGCTAATTTCAGTTAATAACTTCACAAGATGAAGAGTTTTGAGAACTGAACAAAAAAGATTCTCAGAACCCTGACCAGAAGTTAACTTGTTCTCGGCAGCAGTTGCATTTTGTTCAAGAGTTGGTTGGCTCTCGACTTCACGGCTAATAGTACCCACTGTGCTGGGTAGACGTATATCATTAGATGGAAGCAGCACAGGATCCGAAGGCGAGAAACAGACTGCAGATAAATATGGTGGAGTCTTGGACTCCTTGCAGTTACTGGATATTGGAGCTGGCTGCCCACATACAACTTCAGTTCCAAAAGCAACGCTACAAATTTGATTCACACCATTGGGAAGCAGTGCACTACCCGGCTTGCTAACATTGACAGAAGAATTCACTACAGTTTGATCTGCATTGTTTCCTGCAGACGACTGGGGGCCACGAACAACACTAGCATTCCTTGAAGATACACCAGTGGGACCATTGGCCTTGACAATTATAGAGCTGCAAAAATAATTACCATATGCAACCCAAATTAACATAACATGCTATGAACTGTAACCACTCATAGATTTTCAATGCAAAAATACTAGTGCATATCTAACATAACTCTTGAATTGTTTCTCAAAATCTTTCTAATACATGTCTCAAAATCTTGAATTTTGAACCCCTGTGAAACAGTGGCAAATAACAAGGCATCCCACCATACCTTTAATTTTCTGTGGAGGAGTTACAGAACTTTCCCTCGGACGTTTATGAGACAGAGTGACATGATGATTCTTTGGGCCTCCCTCCATATATGTTAATAGATCCTGCATTTAGTAAGATGAGCTGTCAAATCAGTAAAGCAATATAATAAAACTGGACCTTACAATTCCAAAATCAAAATAGATAGAACTTCATAGCAGATTTTCTAATTCCATAGAAAAATATACCTCCAGTAAACTCTCCGGTTGAATCATTCCACACCATGACCGCATCTTTTGCCCTGTGATAGGATCAATGACAAGCACAACAGGGACAGATTCCAATTTATAGTAAGTGCAAACCTTCCTGCCTTCACTAGTATCATCATACACCTATATTTCACAAACCAATATCATCCGTTAATACAGAAACTATACATGTTCCTCAATAAATCCAAAATGTCATGCTCAGGAGCATGAAAATCTCATGGCCATAATCCCAGAAAAATCAAATGAAACTAGAACTCATAATAGAGAGCTCATATTCTTTTTGTTGTCTACTACCAAAAAACGTTTCTTGTTATACTAGAGCTTATAATAGAGAGCATGAAAGTCTCCTTGTTCACAGCTTTTGCTCATTGAATTTGACATCTCGGTACACATTAAAGGAAAGTTAACTGGATCTAGCTTACACAAACTCGCAAAATTCTAGCAATAACCTCCATATTTCAGGAGGAATTTATGAATGTTTTTTATTAACAAGTCTGGACTCTGGTTACGTAAAAGTGAGTATCCAAGCAGTGTCAGTGTCATCCTTAGATCATTACTTTGATTTATCTTTCCTTCAGACATGTTCCCATTTTTGAATTTGCATAATTGCCTTCCACTATATCGTCGTTACTTTAGGGTAATTCTTATTTCCTTCTGCACCTTTTCTATATATTCCGATCATAAACTAACTGTTACAGTCAACATAACAGGTTACACTCATAATGTGAAACGGTTATGAATACTAAAATTTGTAAGATGACTTTTTTTTTATAAAAAATCTCTAGACAATTTACTTTTCAAAAGACTCCAACTATAAGGGAACCAAAGAGCAACTCAGTACCAATCTGCAGAGGAACATTTTCATTAGAACATTACAGAATAATCAAGAAAAAAACCTTAATAAGAACTGCAAGCAAGAACTTCCTGCAACATATCTATTAGGAGGAGAGGAGGAACAGAAGAATGGGCATACCAACACTAAAGGCTATGGGGAGGAGTCCAGGGAAAACAAAAGTACAAAAATAAACATGTCCTTGCTTTCGTGCGTCAAAATTAGGTGAACATGTCCCGATTGAGCTTCATTAAGTATAAGCAAAAGACCAAAGTGAGTTCGCATTTTACATAAATATAGAAACGACTTCAATGTAGAAGTGATAATGGTACCATATGTGAACTAAACTCCTTTGTGGATTGCAAGTTTACCAAAAGCCATTTGTCTTGGGCAGCAGCAGCACCCTTTGCCTTCATTTAAGTCACGGGATGCAATTGTTAGAAAAATTTCATTCGGCTATAATTCCGTGGACATAAGGAAGTGAGCATGTGCATCCCATGAGCTCGTAATTAGAAGCGAAGGACGAAGTAAGATAATAATAATAATATCACCAAGATGCTTGAAACAATACACAAAAATTACTCGACGGCAGGTTATTAAATATGTGCGTACTTTATAAAATGATGAGTATATTGGAATTTCTATGATACATGTCAACACACAAAATTTTCAATATAAAGCCATGTGATTCTATTAACGCTATCTAGCAAAGTGTCCAAAGCATGGCTCACAGAATAGAAACGGCCGAGTTATATAAAGAATCTAGTGATAGTTACAATGCTGCCAATGCCACCATTCACAAACTTCGGGTTTGGAAAAACATACTTAAAGTTCCGCAAGAAACATAGTGAAAACCCCACTTACTTTTTCAAAGGACCCACGGTACATTAGGTGAAAAGGAGGACGATATAGAGAAGCGAGATTGTCTCGAGTATTTTCTGTAGTAGATACAACACCTTGGTCTGATTCCCAGACCTCTGGATGTTTCATTTCCTCCTCAAAATTGCGGAATGCAATGACTGAGCTCGAACCATGTGATGGATATCCCACAGATACTCTACATCAAAGTAACATGCACAATGAACACAATAGTTACAAATCAAACACATGACAAAATAAACAATAGTACATGTTGAGTAGCTTAGAAACTACAGGAGCACACAAACTCATAAAAAATACAAAAACAATCAAAATCAAAATCAAAGAATAGAGGTAGCTACAATTCTTACATACAATGGCTGAAAGATATCAAAAGCTACACAAAACAGGAGCAGTAATGGTTCAAATGAATTTCCTATAACCTAGAGTCATTATCATTACAGCCGTTTGACAATGTCAAAGAAATTACAAACTTCTTTAACTATTTTGGCATAAAGAATGCATATAATGCTACCCAAGCTTCCAAAATTGAAACTTTCACATATTGACTTATTATCCATCATCCACCATGAATACCATATAAACTATGATTAATTAATCTATCATACCCATACAACATTGCATCATCATAAAGAGCCTCCCTAATAACTGGTAAAGGAGGGCGTACTTCATCTCCCTCAATCTGCCCAACATCCTCACTTCCTAATTCTGTTTTAGATCTGCACATTCCAAATATAGAAGTATTAACTACCTGAGCAAGATAAAACCAAATCGAGAAGAGTAAGAACCAGCAGCAGCACTAAATGTCTTTGTCCACTTCAGGGATCACCTAATGTCTTTGTCCTTCGTGTTAAACAGCATCACTCCAAAAAATCGAATCTCAGTCTATCATAACAAAACATTGAACATTCACTGAGCTATAAACTTATGAAACAAAACAACAAATACAAAGAACAAAAAAATTGTAAAACACAAATCATCAACAATTACCAGTGTTCTCATTATCACCGTCTTGAACAGAAGAACAAATCCTAAACCTTCTGTTCAAAACACACAGTGAGCTCCTATAACAAACTTTCAGATTCCCAATCCTCTTCCCTCCATCAAATTCATTCAAAAACCGAGTAGATTTTCCACGAAAATCTGATTGAGAAACAGAAAACGGATTCAGACTAGATTTCAACATCAGAGACGAAGCCATTCCTTCACTATCACAAACGAAAGCGAAATTTCATCTTCGGAATTCAGAAACCCTAATAATGTTTACCAACGAATCATAGATCTAGGGTTTGCTCAAAACCTTAAAAACATAAGTAAAAACACGAAATGGGTAATGGGTATCTAGGGTTTGCTCAAAACCTCAAAAACATAAGTAAAAAAACGAAATGGGTAATGGGTATCTAGGGTTTGCTCAAAACCTCAAAAACCTAAGTGAATAAAACGAAAGGGGTAATGGGTATCTAGGGTTTGCTCAAAACCTGAAAAACATACCAAAGCAACCAACAACACAAAGCACAATGAAAGAAAGGGAGGGGGAAGTACATACCAAAGCAACCGGCCGAAGGAGAATCGTTGAGACAGGGGATGATGAAATCCGGTTGAAATAGGCGGAAAGAGTCACAGAAGCACGGTGGAACCAACGCCGGAGGATGGATCGGGGCTGCAAAATAGAGAGAAATCGGGAGAGAATGTGAGAATGTGTGAGAAAATAAAAGCAGATCTGGGTTTTTGAAACCCAGATCGCAATGGCGCCGCGGCACCCTCCACATGTCAACAATTTTTCTTCATTGTTACGGCTACAGTGCACTATAGCACTAAAAATAATATCTACGACTATGATATTGATTTTTGTTCTCACTTTTGACCCAGATACTATAATGTAAACTATTGATTTATCAATATCAATGAAAAGTTGGTCAAATAATGATTTCCATAAATTTAATAAGAACCAATGTTCCAATAAACTATAATTACTTGGTTGCCAATTAATTAATAAGGTTGAATTTAACATTACTTATTTTGGCGTGCATCTAATTATTTCATCAAAACCTTTCATTTATTGTTAGTAAAACTCAAGCGGATTAACCCTTTTTTTTAACATATATAAAATGAAAGAGAAAAAAAAAACTTAGTTTTAGAGTCCATTTGGGAGTGATTTTTTGGATGGTTAAAAATTTGTTTATATTTTTTAAAAGCTATTCCAAAGATGTTTGGGAATGTTTTTTCTTTGAAAATATGCAAGTTGTAGCACTTTTTGAATTTTTTTTATTATAAAACTCTAGTTTTATCTTTTAGAAAACAATACTTTATAATTATTTCAAAATACTATGATTATCCTTGCACTAGACCCTTTATTTCTCATTCTTATATCAGTAAACTAAGATTAATTTGAATGTAAATAAAATTATAAACTAATTTTATTCCATCTAGTCATTTTTTCCAAATGAAATAAACTTGAAAGTACGTTAATTTACTTCCAGCTATTTTTAAAACAATTCAATTTATAACTAAAAACTACTTTATAGAAAACACTATCATACTAGCCCTTAGCTTATAATATCTGCCAAAGGTAGCTTCAACAAAGTTGTACAATTCAATTTATAACTAAAAACTACCTGATAGAAAACACTATCATACGGACCCTTAACTTATAATAAAGTTGTTGATACATATCATATTCTCTAATATTCCCCACTTACGTGTAGAAAGGTGATATTTTTTAATTGGGAATTCACAAGGTCGAACTTGGGATTATAATGACTTTGATACCATATTAAACTACCGATTGATCCAAAAACTTAAATTGATAGGTTATACACCAAATATGTATATCATACTCTAGTAAAAGTGACCATGTAATTTTTTTAATAAATTTTTAAAATATTTAAGATTTCAACTAATTGTTTCAATTTATTTATTAAATAATTTCGCACAACAATATTTGAAAAAAAAAAAAAAAAAGGTTTAAAAGTTTTACAACTGTAAACTTGTGTCAAAATAATTTTACTTGACCCCAAATAAAAATAAATATTAGATATTGTGAGAGTGGCTCAAAATTGCCAACTAAACTCAAAAATATAATATGGGAAGAATATAAGAATGCAAAAAACTATAGAATTAACAAAACTCTTTTACTTTTTGTAATGATTTTGCCATCCCTTAATTAATTACCACTGAGTTAGAATGACCAACTGACCAAATGTTGAAGGGCTCATCCATATTGAATCAGGATGTTTCCTAATTATTATGTGAGTGCTTTCTTGGTCCCAGGGCATAAAAGTCATTTCGCGTTTCTGAACCTCCAATCATTGGAGTCCACTTGGCAATTGAAAAAGGTTATTATTAACTTCGGTTAAAAGGCATAGTTATCTAAGAAGGGTATAAAAGACATTTACCTTGCAAGCATTATTTAATAATTTCATAATTTAATTCCACCAAAGATATTTCACCACTTTATATCATATTTTTACCAGTGTTTGTTAAACACAATTACCACTAATGTGAATGAAAAAACCATATTTTAATGAGTGATAAATTATGAAAAAAAAAAATTAATTAACATATGAACTATTTCAATTGATCAATATGGACTATGAGAATGATTCAAAATAAGGAATTTTGGAACTTAAAATCTAGTCCTCGTTGAATAATCAAATTTCATTTCTAAATATGGAATTTTGATCATTTTTATTTAACAAGATAACCACTTAGTATAGAAGAAGAAATGATCCTCAACTACAAATAATAAATTATCAAATGGAACAAAGTATTAATTGATCCATAATTTGTTAATAAGTTTTTGTTGAAATATTACTCAATAATACAAACCACTTGTACCTATCCATTAGAAGTTTGATCACGGTTTGTAAATTAGGGGTGTTCACAAATCAAATTGACCGATATTTGGTCAACTCACAATCCAACCCAGTTATTCAATGGGTAATAAGTATTTAAACTGATCGAATCCATCAAATATTTAAGAGATAATGGTTATTTGTTCACATGGGGAGGTAATGACTTTGATCACTCGGCGTGGATGCATTGACCCGCAAATGTGACATTTTGCCTCTATTTGAGGAATTTTGGGAAATCTAACTTCGGTGATCAAGTGATTCACTCTTTTGGATAAATTGTTGTTAAATAAATTTATCAGTAATAAGTGTTGACAGTTTTGCCACTTAGTATGAGTACTTTACCTTTATATAAGGACAATTTGTTAACCCTCATGCAGTGGTAAACATCTTTAGAGATAATGGTTAGTTGTTCACACGAGTGTTCACACGAGTGTTCACACGAGAAGTTAATGATGTTGAACACTTTGACCGGAAAATGTGAAGTTTTACCTATATTTGAGGAATTTTAGGAAATTCAATTTCAGTGATCAAATGATTAAGTTTGTTGGGTAAAATGTCACAATCACTAGTTAAATAAATTTATCGATAAGTGTTTAGATTTTTTCCACTTAGTATGAGTACTTTACCTTTATTTGAGGATAATTTGTCAACTCACATGTAGTGCTAAAGGTCTTTAGAGATAATGGTTAGTTGCTCACACGAGGAGGTAATGACGTTGATCACTCGGGGTGGATGCATTGACCGAAAAATGTGAAGTTTTACCTCTATTTGAGAAATTTTGAGAAATTCAACTTCAGCGATCAAATAATTCAATTCATTGGATAAAATGTCACAATCACATGTTAAATAATTTTATCAGTAAGTGTTAACATTTTTGCCACTTAGTATGAGTACTTTACTTTTATATAAGGATAATTTGTTAACTATCAGGTAGTAGTAAATATTTTAAGAAATAATGGATATTTGTTCAAATGAGAAGGTAATGACGTTGATCACTCGGCGTAGATGTATTGACCGTTAATTGTGAAATTTTACCTCTATCTAAAGAACGGTGAAAAATCCAGCTTCAGCTTCAGTGATCAAGTAATTTAGTCCATTTGGTAAATTGTCACAAACAACTTGTTAAATAAATTTATTGGTTAGTGTTGACATTTTTTTCACTTAGTATGAGTGCTTTACCTTTATATATAGGGAACATTCTCTTAACACTCAAGTAATGGTTAACGCATTCTGAAACAATGGTAATTTGTTCACATGTGGAGATAAAGCTTTTTATCAGCCAATTTATATATAGCAACATTCGAATCAAGGTTTTAACCACTATTTCAGTACCGTTATGAAACTTCTAATCGAGTGATAAAATTGTTCACTTCCTATGATAATATTTCTACAAACACTTGTTAATAAATTTATTGATATATTAATAACTGGTTCAATATGAAAATTTACTGTGCTTAGAGGCGAATCTAACGAATTTTTATTAGGTAGGGCCATTGTAAATCAATGTTTAATGGTTTGTTTAGCAAAATTTAATAAAAAAAAATATACATTATTTTTTAAAATTATTTTTGAAATAATTTTTAATGTACATGTTTTACCGTTTACATATTTTATTGAAAATTGGTTTATAATTTTTTGCAATATACATTTGATAAAAAAATTTAAACATTTGAACAAGAAAATCGGATAAAAATAGTCGTGTCTAACGTAAAAATGTAATTGAAAAACTTGCTTGAATACATTAGGATTTACTTTACTTTGAATTATAACAAATTTGATACATAAAATTCCTTTATCTTTTATGAAATCAAAACTAATTTAAGTATTTGGCAAAGTACCTAACACTTGCAAATATATGCACTATCAAATGCTATATTTACTATTAAATTTTATATTCTAAAAGAAAATTTTAATCGAAGCAAATATATTATGAAAGTGATATAATTTGAATATAGAGGTTTTAAAGCTCATTAAATAAACGATTAAAAATAT
>JAYMTB010001203.1:0-11433 GCA_036897585.1 Francoa sonchifolia
CATGTGCATGGATTGCGAAAACTGTTTTTAGCTGCACAGCTCAAAATTTGAGATGAATTACAAGAACTTCGGAAGTAAATTTTAACTAGCATTGATATGTATATTAAGTGATTTTTATTTTTGATGTTGGGGATTCACATGATATTTGCCTTACATGGTATGAGATACGTTTGTCAATTCATGATTGCACACAGAATTTTGTTGAATTTTGGTTCTCTGTTCCTCTTAAAACATTTCAGATCAGCCTATAATTTATACAGGTTGTCATGTA
The DNA here is from genome assembly GCA_036897585.1 of Francoa sonchifolia. Taxonomy (NCBI): domain Eukaryota; kingdom Viridiplantae; phylum Streptophyta; class Magnoliopsida; order Geraniales; family Francoaceae; genus Francoa; species Francoa sonchifolia. The sequence continues at coordinate 272 of JAYMTB010001203.1, forward strand.
GATTCTTATTTAGCATTCTGGATTAATAAATTATGACCACTGATGGTTGAACTTCATTGAACTTTTTTCCTTTTCTGAGGTTGGGGTGGGGAATGCATTGTGAAATAAAAAAAAAATTAATGGGTCCCTTCCTCCTGTCTATGTTACATATATTCTCTCTATTGCATGTTGGTTTTCAATCTCGGAAACTTTTATGTCAAAACAGTTGTATTTATGTGGTGATGCTGCTTGCACTACTTAGTCGACACCACCTAGATGCATAACTGTCCAAGAAGGAAATTTGTAGAAAGCTATTCTTTGATTCTGGAAATGTAAACATTTTGTATAAGTAATTTCTTTTAGCATTGATGATAGACTGAACATACAGTGTTTGCTTAACAAAGTGGGCTTATAGTTATGGACTCTCATTTTTTGTTATTTATAATCTATAAAACTGTTGCTTATAATTTGTTTTACCCTTGTTTCATTGTTTGTTTTCCTGTTTTGCTAAATTAATGACTTCTTTTCTCTTAAATTTTTTTTTTTACATCTTTTCTTCTATTTAGGATGAGGAACTTGATTTATCTTCTGCCATGATTGACGATGCACTGATGATTGAAGATGATGATATCTCTGATGATGAATTTGATGAAGATGATGACTATGAAGATGTATGTCATCTGTTTCTCATTTACTTTTTACATGAATTTCCTACTTGGCATTGGTATTGAAAATGTTATTTCTTTCTTAATATGCTTTTCTGTGTGCATCAATATTTGGTTCCTAAGAGTAGTATTGTGATCCTTTTATCCATTACAAATGGTTAGACCTGCACAACCAGCAACTTTTAAAATTTAAAAATGAGAGAACTCTCTCTCTCTCTTCAAAGAGGCTTAGCCTTTTTGTTTGAGAGAGAGAGAGATCATTAATGAAACTCTGAATGTCCTCCTTGCTAGTAGTTCATCTCTCAGTTGCATTACATACATGAGAAATGGCCAAATGCTCTTTGAAGCTAGGAGCATAATTGAAACTTTGCGGGTTATTAATTTGGCTGGTACGGTCATTTGTTCTCTTTCAGCTTCTTGGAGATGATTTTCTTCCCATTTGCAAGTTTAACGAAGTTCAAGATGTGATATTGGGTGACTCAGTTGGGGATAGCAGTGTTGCTCCGGCAACAACTGATAGCCTCACTCACCCAGCTAGCACAGCTGCTAGAGGGAGGACCTCGAATTCTGCTGATGGTAGGAGTGGTAATTCTGATGGGTCAAAGAGTGCTGCATCATTTGCTGCTCCTGCCATGGCCGCGGTGCTGGAATCTTCTAATGGTAGAGGTATTAGGAAAGGCGGAGACCAGCAAGAGCATCCGTTATTTGGTAGTTCAAGTTATCCTCCTAAATTAATGTTCACTGCTGGAGGGAAGCAGCTGGACAGGCATTTGACTATATATCAGGCCATCCAACATCAGCTTGTGCTAAATGAGGATGGTGATGAGGGTTATGCTGGTAGTGATTTTGTATCCAGTGATAGAAGCAGGCTGTGGAAGGATATTTACACTATTAAATACCAGAGGGGAGAGAACCAAGCTGTCAAGGCATCTGTTAGAGGATCCTGTGTTGGGAGTTCCTCAAAACGTACAAAATCTGGTTCTGTGTCTTATTCCAGCTCTGATACTCAGGTACCTCGAATGTCACTTCTAGAGAGCATCTTGCATGGGAACCTTCTTTGTGATCTGGAAAAATCAAATTTTACTTATGATATATTGGCACTGTTGCATGTTTTAGAGGGTTTGAATCAGCTTGCCCCTCATTTGAGGGCACAGCTAGTTTCTGATAATTTTGCTGATGGGAAAATTTCAAGTCTAGATGAGCTGAGTGCATCTGGTGCTAGGGTTTCTGCTGAGGAATTTATTAACCACAAGTTGACTCCCAAGTTAGCTCGACAAATTCAAGATGCCCTTGCACTGTGCAGTGGGAGTCTTCCATCGTGGTGTTACCAATTAACAAAAGCATGCCCATTCTTGTTTCCTTTTGAGACTAGACGACAGTACTTTTATTCAACTGCTTTCGGGTTGTCTCGTGCATTGTACCGTCTTCAGCAACAGCAGGGTGCTGATGGTCGTCGTGGATCAGTAAATGGAAGAGAGATGAGGATTGGGAGATTGCAGCGCCAGAAAGTACGTGTTGCTCGGAACCGCATTTTGGATTCTGCTGCTATAGTTATGGAGATGTCTTCTAGTCAAAAGGATGTGCTTGAAGTTGAATATTTTGGTGAAGTTGGCACTGGATTGGGTCCTACACTAGAATTCTACACCCTTTTAAGTCATGACATACAAAAAGTTGGACTTGGAATGTGGAGGTCACAAGATTCATCAGGGAGATCTTCAATGAAAAGTGATGTAAACGAACAGAATATGGGAAAAACCACCGACTCGAGGCTTGGTTCTACTGTGGGTGATAGCAATCTTGTTCAAGCTCCTCTCGGGCTGTTCCCTCGTCCTTGGCCTCCAAATGCTGATGCTTCTGATGGAAAGCAATTTTCCAAAGTTTTAGAATATTTTCGGCTGCTTGGGCATGTCATGGCCAAAGCACTGCAAGATGGACGGCTTTTGGACTTAACAATGTCCCCTGCATTTTATAAGATTGTGCTTGATCAAGTAAGCTGCTTGAACTGCTGTATTGAATACTGGCAATTTTTTTAAATGATATGTTAAGAGTAGTTAACTTGCAGTGTTACTTTACTATTTGTTTTGGTTTAAGCATAAGGGTTAAACTACCATGGCAGGACCTTGAGTTGCATGACATTCTTTCCTTTGACGCCGAGTTTGGGAAGATTTTGCAAGAATTCAATGCCCTTGTTTATCGGAGAAAGCATTTAGAGTCAATAAGTGGTGATATATCTGATTCAATTGCTGATTTGCATTTTTGTGGGGCCCGAATTGAAGATCTCTGCTTGGATTTTACACTTCCTGGTTATCCGGACTACATTTTGAAACCCGGAGATCAAATTGTATAAGTTCCTTTATTCTTCTTTTATTTTATCTTAATGTTGTCACATGTGAAAATATTTATACACTTATTTAAAAATTTCAGCTTGATATCAACAACTTAGAGGTGTACATTTCCTTGGTTGTTGATGCAACCATAAAGACGGGAATTATGAGGCAAGTGGAAGCATTTAGAGTGGGATTCAATCAGGTTAAGTTCCTCAGATTGATCTTTGATGTTTTCATGGACCTCCAATTATATTTTTTGCATTTCATGTCATTGTTGTATATGGTAATGTTGATCAATGCATCGCATCGGTTATTTTCTTGGGATGATTGATTGTTGTTCAAGCATGTGACTTTGATAATTTTTTGGGATGCTTCTTGTGTTTTGATCGTTTAGTCACAAACGTGCTTTTGATGCATGAATTCAGGTCTTTGATATCTCAAAATTGCAAATCTTTACTCCGACTGAATTGGATTATTTGCTTTGTGGCCGTAGAGAGCTGTGGGAGGTAATTGCTTTTCGTGATTTCTAATCAAAGATTAACAATGTAGTAAAATGGTTCCTGACTTATGCTTCTTACTCACACAGGCTGAAACACTCGCTGATCATATCAAATTTGATCATGGATACACCGCCAATTCCCCTGCAATCATTAATGTATGCTTCTGATCCAGATCCGAAAGACTATTTATTTTTTTAACTAAAGACTTTCTTTTTTTTTTTAACTAAAGACTTTCTTTTTTTAACTAACTCTTACATAATTCATTTGGTGCCATCATTTGTCAGCAGTTCCTTGAGATCTTGAGGGACTTCACACCCGAGCAGCAGCTTGCCTTTTGCCAGTTTGTTACTGGCGCACCTAGGCTTCCACCCGGTGGTCTGGCAGTTTTGAATCCAAAATTAACCGTCGTGAGAAAGGTAATCCTGAAAGTGAAGCTTCTTTTTAGTGTTTGGAAGAAAATTTCCGGGTAGCAAATACATTATTCAATTATCGTGATCACGTTTAATTCTTATTATGACACATTCGATTGCATCTTGTTGCAGCATTCATCCTCTGCCGGAAATGCAGTGTCAAATGGAACCGGGCATTCTGAATTTTCAGACCATGACTTGCCGAGTGTCATGACATGCGCTAATTACCTAAAGCTTCCTCCTTACTCAACCAAGGTAATATAGTTCATAGAGAGATTCACGAGATTTATCGATCTATTATTTGCATCTTCGTTAATTCATCATTTGCTATATTATCAACAGGAAATTATGTTCAACAAACTTTTATATGCAATCAATGAAGGGCGGGGATCTTTCGATTTATCATAGTCTTGAGACCAACAAATGACTTGTGTAAATATGCTTAACTGTTCTGTTTAGTCTGTCGTTCGTGCTGGTCTGTTTTGTTCCTAATGAACTCTCGATTAATCATCTTATTTTCCCTCATGTAGTATGGTTAATTTCTTAAATTTAATCCAAATTTTGCTTCTAGTTTTTGTAAATAATAGGAATCCAAAAATAAATAAATGAATCAGTCTCTGTAAGCTTTTATTGCTGCAGATTATACATGGATGATATAATGTCCAAATTACTTCATTTGTGGTATTCCATACTATTTTTGATATATTTAGGACCTTAGTTTTTCCAACCTCTTTTTAGAAGTTGGTTTTAGAAAGTTTTAAAAATTTGTTTGAAATAATGTTTAGTAATATAAAAACAAAAAACAAAAAACAAAAAATGATTTTTAAGTATATGGTACATTAATGATAATTTCAAATAATATAAAATAAAGCAATTTTAAAAATACCTCTCTCCTATTGTTTAAACTTTAAAGTCTTCCAAACTTCCATTTTAGATAATTAAGCACACACCATTATAATTTTTTTTTCAGATAAAAAGGGGAAATTTTTTTGAAAAGAGGAAAGCTTGAATAGAGACAGAAATCAAAAGCGAAAGACAAATTTTAATAATGGAATGAATATTTGCGAAATTATATGCTCCATGGAAGAATCATTTTACAATATTTATTAGCTTTGAACAATCCTCTTATGGCATTCTATCTCTCTTTTTTTGTAATCCTCCACCACTCATAATTGAAGCGCTTAGAGGGTTGTCTTTAGTTTTTGGGTGCACACTTGACTTGGACAGCCAATGACTTCATGAGATCGGGGCAACCATCATTGCTGTCAATGAAAAGGCCTCCAGCAATTGGAATGTCACAGGCAGATTTTCCCAAGCAATGCTGCTCCGATTAAAGGAAATTGCTGTAAGCGTCTGGAAATGAAAATGATAGTTTAAACACTGAAGAAATCGTATGCAATATTTACCTGCTCAACGACTTGCTTGGAAATGGCGGCAGAGCAGTTTCCAGCAATGAATTTTCCGCATACACCAGAAGGATTACCGAAGCTTGCAAAGTCCACAGCAACAATCTTTTTGTGGGTATCGCACTGGAGGTGAGCCATTGGTTTAGGATCATCAAGAACTGGACGGAACTTATCTTGTTTCCTTTCCCATGACTTCACGGCTGGTGGATGGTTCTCGGTCATCAAACTACAGATTGTATCTCTATCGACCAATTGAATCTTAATTCCGACAGGGTTTCCTCCCTCTTCCTCCAATACAACCATGAGATTTCTGCCGGGCTTAATGTAGGCTCTTGGAACATGGTACCTGATAAAACGAGAGAAAAAGAAAGAAGGGTAAGCGAAGTAAACCTTGACTTGGATTTCTTAAATCGATAACTGTTAAGATTTGACTTACTCTTCCTGAGTAGGCTTTCCAATGGCAGAGATGAAAGATGACCAGTATCGACCAATGCTGTTACCATTGATCCAAACCATTCCTTTGCTCATTGTGGTTAGTCTGATAGCAATGGGATCGTTTCCTTCTGGAGCGTCAAAGTGTGTCTGCATCAAGAAATACAATGGAATTTTAACAAAAAGTGCACTTGTGTACTACGTTATTTGGATTTCAGGGCAATTAGTGGGTACGAACATGTGTCTGACCAGAATTGCAAGCATTACCTTATACCATGTAAGAGCAGGTCCTTTACCCTTCTTGACTGGAGTCCATTGCACCTTCTTTGATCCTTGTTCGGTAAAGAGAGGGGTCTTTTCACCATCCAAACCAACCTGCAAATTTGCCAGAGTTAAATACATCAGCCATCTCAATTGTCTTTTTTTATTGCTAATTAATTGAATTGCAGTTCACCTAAGGGAAGTGCGATGATACCTGATGTTCCCATTGATTGACCGACAAATCAACTGTTCCAGTGTTCAACCCGAGGATTGTTATGGTACGGGGTCCAGCAAATCTATGTTCCATGTATGCTCCGCTATCCTTCATAGGTCAATGAAAAGACAAAGAAGAAAAAAGTTCATCAAATTGTCTTCTGAGATTATTTAAGTGCACCATTAATAGATAATAAAGTTATGAGCTCCTTACTGGCAAACCCACTAACACGCCCAACAGCACTATATGGTTAGTTCCAGGCTTCAAATTAATGGATGCCTGTAAGACAAAGCTCTTTTCCACATGATCTCCATGTTGAGATCCTGAGAAGATAACAAAAATTAGTTTTTCTTTTTCCCCGTTCAGGTGAAAATGAGTGACACTACTTTCGTCAAGCTCACCGACAAATTCGCCATTTACAAAAGCATGCATTGCATGACCAAGACTTGCAACTCGAAGAACTGGCTTTATATCTTTTCGGAATGGCAAGTCACGTTGACTCAAAGTTATACTGCATTAGAGTTATAGAAGAATCTCCAGGTAAGTACTGGAATTTCCACATTTGGAATTTTTATGACAATGCTAAAGATGTCAAACGCCTGTCAAAATACACTTACCTTGTAGCATACCATGCGTAGTCTGTGGTATCTTTAGTCAAACCATAGAGTTCCAATGGAATCTTGGCCTTGAGAGACATCTTGCTGATGTCTGGAACGGATTCTTGGAACAAGTGCCATTTGAGTTTTCCAGCTGCTTGTGATTTGCGGAAGGTCCTAAGATTGTGCTGTGAAACAACCTGTTTTTTTCGTTTTCGTTTTGTGAGTTTTTTTTTTTTTTTTGCATGATAGAAAAACTGTTTGCAAATTCCTCAAAATCAAATACAAAGAAATTTCTGGGATTTGGAATTACCGTGAAAGTATTGTAAACAACCGTCTTGCAGTCAGGTAAGATGCTGATGGAACGAGGTGGTATGGTATGCTCTATACCCCTAAAGTTGATAGTTTGTGCGTTTTCAGTATCGTTGTTGGCCAAGAAAGCAGCACATAGGTTAGTTCCAGGCTTCTCGTACCATCGAGCCTGCAGCAAAGAAAAACAGCTCATTTTCACGAAATTGGAATTTTCTCCTTTAAATGATATGTCTCTTAATAATTCTTATATGATCTAATACTATGGACTTTTTACCTCTAAATCTTCACTAAACTTTTGAACACCAGTTGTTCCCCACAGAAGAGCCTTCTTACACAATCTTAGAGCCTTGTGCAAATCCCTAAGGTGGCCATATTTGGGTTCCCTCCTTAAACCTGTAAAACATAAAAACACATGGCAAATTCACAGTATAAATAATTTGAAGCATGATATGGAACTGTGAAAAATGATATAAGAGCCGACCACCAAGATGCTACCACCAAAATATTAGGTAGAGAATATTTGTGAGTTTCGTGTAAGGTGAATACTAGGTAGATCTAAGATATCTAAGAGATCAAAATCCCTACCAAATTCATCAAGAGGAGCTTCATCATAGTAGCGGGTTGTTGTGAAAGCAGAGGTAGTTCTTCCAAAATTAGTTCCACCATGGTACTGCCAACAAATAAGTTACTTAGAGTTTCAAATAAATGTATGAAGATGATAACATAGAAGAAGGTCAAGTAATCTTTCTACCATATAATAGTTGTTTAGAGTCCCGTTCTTTGAGAAGAAGCGAGCAACTGAATATGCAATATCTTCTGCTGATCTCTGAGATGGTGGGTCTCCAAACACTCTATATCTGTAATTTTAACATGCCCATCAAACTGCAATCAGCATTTGTAAAAAAACAGTGGAAGCCAACAGATCCGAAACCTTCCGGGTGTTTGTATCCCCTGTTCCCTTCTGTATCTAGGATAGCAGAAATTTACATAATAATCAAAATCAAGCAATTGTACTCACTGAGCAGTCCAGTTTTCAGTCCATAACGAAGGTTTATAAGGTTTATTTGGGCCACTGAAAGTATCTCCGCAGTGCCTTCCATTGCATGCATTGATCTGCACATGGGAATGTATGGTTTTAGTCGAAAAACAAACTTTATGCTGTTTTTCATGAACAAATCCCCACAGTTGATAATTTTCATGAAAATAAACATACCACTGGATCTGGAGCATCTCTCTGCTTGCACATGAGCCATGGTACTCCGGTTCTGAGCCCAACAGCCATATTTCCTGCCCACTGAACATAACTATCTCCCTTTTTTCGGTAAGCGAGTTGGACATGGTTGTACTCATTTTCAATCTGTGATTTAGAATATGGAAAGAATAAGCAATATTCAAATGACTAAAGTCTGTAAAGATACTGAAAAACATTTAATGATATGATATTAACCAAACCTGAGATAGAATGATGGGACCTCCTTGTGAAGCAAATAACTTCTCTTTCTTCATCATGCCTATAATCTTCGTAACGTATTTTTCCATGTAATGCTACAAACAAGAATGTTTCAGCAATAAGAATTACTAAATGCTATTTCCACGTATAATCGAAATTGGGAAAATAGATTACCTTGAATGGTTCATTATCAGAACGGAAAATGATGTCGGGGACCTCTCTCAACCAATATGGAAGTCCTCTGAAATCAACATAGAAACAAAAAAATAAAAAATCAATACCAAAAGCTTAAGTTTAAGTAATGGGTTTAGTAGAATCCAACACGGGATTCCATCTCCTAGGGAAAATTATACATACCCGTGATTCCACTCAGCCTGGATGAATGGCCCCACCCTAAGTGTGACAAACATACCATGATCCCCAATCAATTTGATAAATTTCACTAAATCATATTGTCCTTCAAAATTGAACTGAAATTTGAAAGAGTACTCAAAATTATCCCATGAAGCACAACGCATAAACCTAACTTTCATAATGCTAACTATATATATTACCTTTCCTTTCTCAGGCTCATGAGCATTCCAAAACACATAAGTCTGGATCACATTCAAACCACCACGTTTGGCTTTTGAAATGAGATCTGGCCACATCTAAACCCAACATCCAACACAACAATAAATCAATTCAACAATCATAAAAAAGAGGAACTTACATAAAATTTCAAGTTTTACTCAAATTTAACTACAAAATTACTCATAATGTGAGGCTAAATATGTGTATTATGAATCATCCTTTTGTACATATGACATGAGCAGTATACAATTTCTGCAAATTACTGCTAATTCGTGGAGTGTTTCATTTGGCAAAACTCAAAACAATAAATATTTGGAGGTCAAACAAACGAAAATCAGAGAAAAATTGAATTTACATCTGGAGTACTACGAGTGTAATGAATAGAACCCGAAAAGAGAAGTTCTCTGCTTCCATTAACAATCAAAGATCTTCCATCATAACTCACATCGCGATGCCTTTTACCACCTCGAGCAATAGCAGACGAAACCAACACAGAAAATAATGCAATAAAAAACACTTTACTCGGAATCGCCATTGCTTCTTCTCTTTAACGAAGAACCCTAATTTGGGTTCTCGTCAAATGGGAAGGAAAGGTATCGGCAACTTGAGCCAATATGGAAGCCTCTTCCTTAACCAAATAAAGAACCTCATCCTCCAATTTAAAGATCCATAGAAAACGATCTTGTTGGAGAATGATTTGGGGATTTTAGGGCATTGGAGAAAAACACGGTCTGCCATTGTTATTGAAAGTTTCCAGCGATTGGCTAAGATTGATGGTTGATGTATACATAGTTTCTCTTTCCGTTGAACTGGTAACTTTGATCCATTGCCATTTTTGGAAGATTGTAGAAATTCTTCGCCATTGAAATTGAAAGACGAATGGGAGAGAGATGATTTTCAGCCGTTGCCCTTTCAGTTTTTTCCCGCTGGAATTTTGTGGTATAATTGCATTTTGGATCCAGAGAATGGTAAAATTACAAAACAAATCTTTCTGTTTAGGGGTCAAAATGAAATTAACCCAATGGTATTTAATTAATTACAAATTTGCTCCCCATGATTAATTAGAATTATAAAGATTACCCAATATGTTCTTTTATTCACTTTTCTATCTTGTATAAAATAAAAATTTTACCCAAAAACCCTTTATTGTTTTGACAATTACAATAAACTAGAACTAGTTAGTTTTTCTTTTTTGACATATAATACAATCTAATAATTTCTTAATGTTAATATGATTCTCAATTTCAATATCGAATTCAAATAATATAAATTTTTTGTTAAAAAATATTTAGATTTTATACAAGATTGATATATCTATATGCTATAATTATATTATAAACAACATTGTCCTCCAAACTAAATCCAAATAACAAAGCATTCCCAAATTATTTTTTGTAACGTTTTATTCCAAATTCTTATTTCGTCACCTATTTTTTTTAGGTTTTAGTACAATATTGTCTCCCAAACTAATACCCAAATAACAAAGTGTCCCCCAGACTATTTTTTTGTAACGTTTTACCTCCTAAGCTAGTGATAGTAACAAGTTACTTAATTTATATTTAATTGAGTTTAGATTCACTTGAATTTTACACAAATATTTAACCTAATTATATTTTGGCAAATTTATAAACTAAGTGTAATTTGTCCAACATTATAACCTAATTTGTAATTTGTCCAATATCTTTTATCCAAATTATTTTTTTAACCCAAATTTTTTTTGGACAATTTTTTTTCCTTCCGTTTTCGTTCTAATTTTTTCCATAAAATAAATATATCAATTCTAAATTTTTTTTAACCAAAGCCTTTTTTTGGAAATTTTTTTTTTAATTCCGGATTAGTTTTAATTTTTTTGAAAATTGGGTTATAATTTTTTTTCATAAAATAATATATTGTATTATAATTTTTTTATTTTTATGAAAAAAAATTATTGGGTTAAAAATAATTTAATTTGTTTTTATCAAAAAAAATTTTAATTTTATTTTCATAAAATTTGGTTAATTTATTTTCATCAAATATTTTGATGAATTTTTTTAAAAA
>JAYMTB010001204.1:0-11432 GCA_036897585.1 Francoa sonchifolia
TTCGTATACCCCAGCCATCACGTTAAGTATATCTCAAATGCCAACAATTTCGCTCGAATAAGTTTCAGAAAACATTTGATAAACACAGAGTTGTTACACCTAAAACATCTTTATCTTGATAGAGCATGATATAAATATTGGACCTAGTACCTATCAACTTAAGGTTTTGGTCAATCAGTAGTTCAACAGGATATTAGAGTTAGTTTACCTAGAGAATTCCCCATTTAAAGGTGGGTTTGTGCTAGTGTTCACTTGTACAGCCCATTCAAATGAAATTGACCTAAACGAGTGTTAAAGCATGATATACACGTTGTGCCAATTACCTATCAGTTTAAACTTTTGGGTCAATCAGTAGTTCAACATATATATATATATGTGTTAGTCAAGTACATAGGTGGGTCCATATTAGAAACGTAAGGGTTGGTGCCAAAGGAACAAGAGGACAAAATTTGATGATATTTTCTTAGAATATAGTTACTATGAACATATAAAGAAACCACATCATTGCACCAAATCTCAAATCACTTTAACTTATATCAAATATATATATGATATACCATAGATACTCATATATTGCATTCCCTAATTTGCGCACTGGGACATAATAAACCAATAAGATTTTCAGAACTAACTTCATTTATAATCCTTAAAATTGGCAAACACGATTGGTTGGAGTTTGCAGATCCCAAAAACTGGTAATTGCATGAACGTGCAATGATTCCGAAAGTAAGTATTTGAAAATGTACCCGATGAGTTCATCTGGTGAAGAAAGACCAAGCGTCTGTAAAATACTAAATGTCAGCATTGTATTGGGACCACGACCATCATGTGCTTTCATTACTGCAGTTAAAGCTTGTGCAGCTATCCCATATCCACTACCAATAAACAAAACAACACTTTCAGTTTCATACAAACTATAAAGATATCATTACTTGAAATCCAATCAATCTATAGTCAAGAACAAAATACATAATTAGAAGACAGTATAAGAAAATTTTGAGACGCGAATGAACAGAATAATTGCAACTATTTGATAAGTGAACAAGACATATAAACATGACGGGAAAATAAGTAGCATCATAGCCGAACACATATTCAGAAAACTTCTTAATTAGTAAATGTATACCTTCCCCAATCACCTAAGACTGGTCCTGCCCCAGCAGCCCTAGCTTCTCTTCTATCTTCTGTGAATCCATAAGCAATTGTTCCTGTGCCAGCAATTAAAACACATCCATGAAGCTTTCCCATTGTTCCACTTGCCAAAGCTGCTACAGCATCATTCTGCACATATAACCTTACATGGCTGGGGAATATATCCCTGCATAAATAAAGAAAAAGTAGATCCTAAAATGGCAAGCATCAATTAGATGTTCCGGTAGATAGAAAAATTAATTGGACCAAATAGAAAATGTTTCTGCATGCCATTCATAGATAGCAAGATCTTACTTTGTTAAAGGTAATCATAGGTGAATTCAAACAAAGCCTTAGTCATAAATTTCCTTATTCCTAACTAAACAAATAAATGATAGTAAGAAGCAAAGAGATAATTCAAGAACACGGGTCTTCTTATGAAGATCAAACAATTGTACAAAGAGGATAATTGAAATAAAAGTATTCAAACTGATAAAAAGAGAAAAGCAAACCTAAGCCAGTCCAGGATTCTTTGCTGATCTGTTGGATGGTTAACGCCTGATACAGCTAGACAAACAGCTCGAACTGCAGACCTATTTGAACCTGACTTAAGTAGTGCTTCTGCCATAACTTGCTCTAGTGTTTCCCTTGCTGCAGTTTCTGTAGGACACAAACAATGGATATTCGTCATAAACGAAAAACTCATGTTATTGACTCTTCAATATTTTCTAACACATTTATTGAACTAATACAAGTCAATCCACAAAGAGAATGCCAAAAATGACATCACACGTAGTAGTTGATATGCAATGAAGGGATGAAATAAATTAATTGAACCTCTAATTATTGAGTCTTAATCCTGAACTACTTGGGTATGGTTTTATGATATTTTCTTTCACTCGGACCGTTTAAAGTCATATCTTTTGTTGCTTTCTAGTAATCATTATTCTCATTTCGTATCTTTTTCCAGAGCTCACAAAATGACACTGATTAAAATACCTGCTTCTACGCTCTGAATGTATGCATAAGAAAAAAGATAAACCATGAAGACATTTTGTGAAACCATACCCAATGCTCACATTCAATTGCAGCAATCACAAACTCAAATGCAGAAATTAACAAAATGACAAGAAAAATCCACCAAAACCCCAAACCACTTAACTAAGTCATAATCCCAAACTAGTTGGGGATGGTTACATAATGTTTTCCTTCACTTGGACCGATATAATATTATCGCAAAATGTCACTGATTAAAATACCGGCTCCCACTCTCCGAATGCATAACATAATTCCAAACTTCCCATCACAGAATCATCCAAAACCATATTCAATTGCAGCAATCACAAACCCAAATGCATAAATCAACAACCTGACAACCAAAGTCATAAAACCACCAAAATCCCAAATGACATTCTAACTTAATTTCCAAACTTCGCATTATAAAATCATCAAAACCATACCCAATTGCAGCAATCACAAACCCAAATGCATAATTTAACAAAATGTAACCAAAGTGATAAACCCACCAAAATCTCAAACCACATTTTAACATAATTTTCAAACTTCCCCATTACAGAATCATCAAAACCTATTAATTTCCAGCAATCACAAACCCAAAGGCATAAATTAACAACTGACAATCAAAGTGACAAAACCCACCAAACTACATTATAACATAATTCCAAACTTCCCATTACAGAATCATTCAAAACCCTATCCAATTGCAGTATTCACAAACCCAAATGCATAATTAACAGACTGACAACCAAAGTCACAAACCCACCAAAACCCCAAACTACATTATAACATAGTTTTCAAACTTACCATTGCAGAATCATCAAAACCATATCCAATTGCAACAAGCACAAACCCAAATGCATTAATTAAAAAAATGATAACCAAAGTGACAAAACCCATCAAAATCTCAAACCACATTATAACACAATTTCCAAACCTCCCCATCGTAGAATCATCACAACCATATTCAATTACTCCAATCACAAACCCAAATGCATAAAATCAACAAGATAACAAAAAACCCACCAAAACCCCAAACCAAAAAAACTCCTAACAATCGAACTAATTCCAAAGTGAAAGAAGAAATTACCTCCAACGCTATTATGATTGGAGCATCCAGCGACAGCGCGAGCAAGAACAGGAAGCTCGAGAGGATCAGGAAGCGGATCAGAAAACGGAAGAACAGGCATACAAATACAAATAGTAGAAGTAGTACCGCCATCCAATCCCAAAATAACCTCAGACCCATCACGATTAACAAGCATTTCATGCTCAAAATCCCAAATTTCTCCATTCCGATACCTCTTCATAACTGTAACCAATCAAACTCCGATTTGAGTCAAAAAGAGTGAATCAAAAAGAGACAAAGAAAGAGAGACAGAAGAGGAGAAAAACAACCCAAAATTTGGTTGCATATATACGTTAAATTGAAAGAGAGAGTGTTGAAATTATTGAATTGAATAATGGAATTTGGATTCGGACGGCTAAAAGGCCAAACGCTAAGCTAATAGAAGTGATTATGTCATCTTGTTATGGTCTTAACCTAATGATTATTATATTACTGATTCTTGTGTATGGAGGTAATTCGAAAAATTGAATTACTTCCGATTAAATATATATATACATAAAATTTGTTTGGCTTTTTATTGTATTCGGTTTGATTTCAGTTGAAAACCTTTTATAAGTTTGAGTTAATTGTTAACTTGGTTTTTGAGTTGAATCACAAGAAGTTGCATATATCACCGGTGCACTGTAATCGTAACTAACACGTAATTTTCAGTATTTTTCATACGAAAAAAAAAAAAAAAAATTTCATTTGGAAGTGGTCCATGCAACTATTTCTCCTCAAGAGGACGGCGAGATTATAAGTTTGATTTTTTGGGAATTAGATGGTGAAATTTGGATTTACACCGAACGTTATCTGGTTTGTAACATTCATAATTTTTATTCTTTAAAATATAAAAGTTATATTTTGATGTAGTGTGTCACTTCATTATTATTTCTTTCATATAATTCAGAGTAAAAAATTATAAACTTAGCTTCATTTTTTAGATAAATCTCTTTCAAAAAATGATTGATATCTTGAGATTAAAAATTTGATTTTTTGGGGACCGAGAGGAGGAATTTGGATATAGATGAAAAACTATATGTTGAAGCTCAAATAATATATAATAATAATTTCTTCAATAAAAAGAATAATTATGTATATATATAAGAATATTAAATGTTATTAGTTCCATTTACAATATTTATTTAATTTTTTTACAAATGCAAAATTTTGTCACTTTGCATTAGTTACTAATTAGATATTTACAGAAAAAAAATATATAAAATTTATTAAGCCAAATCTGACCAAAATACAACAATCAAATAATTCTTGTTGCACATAAAATTGCAATAAAGTCTTCAATCAAACATTTTTCAACACAACTTATGTGACATATTTACTAAACAATAACATATAAGATAATCCGAAATTCTTATAGAAGACCACAATCATACTTTGTATGCATAATTGGGTCCCGAATCAGAATTAAAAACATAAAAATACCGAAAAATTTCGCAATTAAAGACTTACTTTGGCGAATAAAACCGATCAAGTATGTTTGTAATGCTAACCAAAACAATCTCATTCTCCTTTCTTTCACATATTCATCCAATGCTTCACCAATTTTCGTCGCAAAAATTTTCTCATTATTTTTCTCGAAATCATTTTCTTTCATTTTTTTCACCAAACATCGCGTCAGAACGATGGCATCTTCAATTCCGCTGGATCCACCTTGGCCGAGAAATGGGCCCATTACGTGCATAGCATCACCTGCTAGGGTCACGGTTCCTTTTCGGAATTTTTGGCTTAGTATGTCCCATGGTGCACGGTGTCTTCAGCGTGTTAGGGAAAGTGATTCTACTTCACTGTTTTTTACCATTTCTTTCTATTCTAATGGGAAGTTTTTCATTGCTTCTAAACTCACCTTTTTTATTAGCTCGGATTCCGATGCAACCTTTGGATCTGTGGAAAGTGATATTAAGAGATTAGGTGAGAGTGATAATTGCAGCATATAACAGAACAAGTTTCCAATTACTCTCATACAGGACCCAAGTGATGCATTGTAAAATATAATTCCCTTTTCACCAAGCTAAAACTTCGACCAAGAAACCAGTATAAACTATCTTGTACAGTAAGTGTTAGTTTTTTTTGACGTTTTTCACGTAACACTAACTAATATGATAATTGAAGAACATGTATTTTAAAAGCAGTAGAACACAGTACATATGAACTTACTTATAAATATCAACCCATTAATATAAAAAGTGTGAAGAATGAATGTGTACCTTGAGGATGACCTTTGAGAGAGAGATACCAATAAACAAGTTTATCAGTAACTGGGAATCTACCTATAGAAACATCACCTTCCCTTAGTCTGTAAAACTCAGCAACAAACCCATGTCCATTTTCATAATTTGTTATACCTCTTACTGCTGATAATGCGAAAATCTTTGCAGGTTTTAGATCTATAAAATCTGCTACTATAGATTTTGATCCATCACATCCAATCAAAATCTATTATACGGAAAGTAAACACTAATTATGTTATCGCAATTAAGATTTCATTGAAATGATTCAGATATTTTGTGTTTAGTGGTTCAATACTCAAATGTGAGAGATCTAAGATCTGGTTTGTTACTAATGACATTAGACTCGATCCTATTGATATAATATCGGGATAAAAGTCAAATTGTCATCCAACATTAGAAAACTGCGCAAGTGATATTTGTTTCTATGAATGATTCCACTTACCATGCTACTCGGAATAGATTATTTACGTTAAAATTAATGCACTTTCAAAAAACAATTTAGAATGTTCTAGAAGGTCTATTTTTATAAAAGAAAATAGAATTTTCTAAAATGCAATAGAGAACTACAACTTTCTAGAATATTGTAAAAGTGTTTAGTAATAATTGGTATGCAAGAATTTTTTAGAATCTAGAAAATAAAGAGTCTATAATACTTTAGAAAGTTTTAGCAGACGTGAGACTTGCCTATATAAAGTCGTAATGACTTAGTTTGTATTAACTAAAAAACCTAATACAAATCTCTCAATAAATAATCTATTTATAATAAAATAACTATTTTCTAAACTTTATTCTCCATCATACTAATAGTTTAAGTATTAAGTAGTAGGTCAATAAAAATAAAGGATGATACCGAACAAAGGAGAATTCGTACCTTGGCTATGATAGTAGTTCCATCACCCAAATGGAGAATTGGGAAAGAAGTGAAATGTTGTCGTTGAATAGAAAGTATTTGACATCCAAATCTTATGGTGTTTGGAGGTAGACTTGCTGCTAATGTTTTGACAATATCAATTCTCTTCACTCACCTAGCTTCTCCAACCCTGCCATAAATCGAAAAATAAAAAAAGTCAGCGAAAAATTTAGTACCCTTTCCAAAAAGTCCTCATACACGTATAGACAAATTACATGAATTTTGAGCAATTTTTTCATTTTTGTTTATTTAGTCATGTCTGATCCCATGTGCGCGTGACTTAGGGCGACACAATCGGCCCCATGGAGTCATGTAATCAATCAAATATGAATGACTAATAAATAAATGACAAATCTAAATTCAACAAATTTATGACAATCCAATCCATGGAAAAATGAAGTCAAACAACAATAATACTCTAGACTGCAAACCATGGAAAATATATACTATGCAGCTACCTTTTTAACAATCTTTCTTGGAAACTAATATGTAGTATAATACTATATACAAAATTATTTTAAGTACCTCAATTCGAACAATTAGTTTCTAATTTTGAATTTATCTAGGATCATATCAAAGATTCCAATATGAATAAAAGTGATACGGAATTTGGCTACGATGGAGTACTATTTCTTTTTGTGTAATCCAAAGTTGCATTTTGAAAATAATTTGTTACCATTTGAAAAAAAAAAAATACTATAATTTACAAAATTATATGCTAAAATATCAAAATATTTTATACTCATTTCTACCTAAAATTGTCAGATTTTCTAATAATTTTCAAAACTGTTAGATCTTAATGAGTTTCAAGAAGTGAATCAAATATATTTCGGAAAACCGTATTTTGGTATATACTTTTTGGCAATTTTTTTTATCCCGTAATTTGGCATAAAAATATTTACACTAATTGGAGAAAGCAAACTTACGCCAACGGCAATTTCCTTTCCCTTCCATTTTCCAGCAAAATCTCCCTCTCCCTGCATTCATCGATAATCAATCTCCAACCAACTCTTGGTAAAATCAAGGTCAACATATCCTTCAATATGCACCGCAGTATGTCGAAGCTGATCGCCAACTCCAAGTTCATCCAACGCACGCCAACCGTTTGTCAAAATGCCAATAGCAGCACCAGTCGATCGCAAAATCTCGGATCGCTCCAAAACCACGCTCTTCACACCTTTCCTGCAAACCCAATCGCAAAAACTCAATCAAATCATCGCAAACAGGAAAAACTAAAGAGTCTAATAATTAACGAACCTGTGAAGAGCGAGCGCAGTGGCCAGGCCGGCAATTCCCCCACCAATGATTACAATATCGATTTCTTCCATTTCGTGTCTTTCTCTCGTTTTTTGAGATACATGTCCTTTGGTATCTCGTATTGGTAAATACATAAAAACTAATTCATGAATATTATTGTTGAGAATAATAAATAATTGGATTAGGTGATAGTTGTTACCAAAGTAATCCATCATGTTAGATTATTTTATATTTATTATGGGAAGAATGTTCATAATGGGTAAATATTTCTATATTTCGGTTTGAACCATCATTTTGTTTATTTTTGAGATTATTTCATACTTCTGTGACAGACTTTTACCGGCTTAATATTATATATTCTTATATTGGGTGTATGGATACATGTTTGTGAGAATATGTTACTTTGGAGAATATTAGTTCAATATTGTGTACATTTGGTTTAAACTAATCTTATTAGTTTATGGTTCCCATCATTTTGAGCTTTTGAAATTATTTCAACATTTTGTTACCAGATTTTAACTTAAAGTTATATCCTATTTTTCAACCAAAATAGATGACATTTTTTAATTTGATGTAATATGAAATGTTTTGTTCGAATATGTGTTAGTCTACACAATTTTTCTTCCCAAAGGAATTAGATATTCAAAGACTAGCATACATTCATATTGTAGTTTCATATTAGGAAATAATCTTATTAGTCGATAGTTTCACCAAAGTGAGCTATCATATTATTTCATATATTGTTAGTCTAATTGTGATGTATTCTATTTACCCATCATATCTTTCAATCTAAGGTTTTATGAGATCCTAAATAGAAGAGTTTTAGTTGATGGTTGTCGCCAAAGTGACCTATCATTTTGAACTTTTCAAAAAATTTCATATGATATTACGAATCTCATTCAACTTAAATTTATTTATCCATTGCATTTCACATTATGGTTAATGTTGAGATCCTAAGTGAAGTGATTCTATTAGTTAATGGTTTCACCAAAGTGACCATTATTTTGGACTCTTAGAATTATTTTAGATATCGCTAGGATTTTTATTTCAATTATTACTTATTAAGTTTCATATTTTGAATTTATTTTGAAGATTATGTGACTTAATCGAATTAATTTTATATATATCATACTATGGTTTTCATTTTGGAGATTCTAAATAAAATAACTTATTAGTTGATGGTTGTCACCAAAGTGTCCCATTATTTTGGACTTTCAAGATTATTTCTTATATCGTTGGAGTCTCATTCTAAAGTATTTTAATAATAAGCCATATATTATAAATTCCGGTTCTTTTGAAAAATATGTATTTTTTTAATTATATTTTTTGGTCTATTTTAATTATATGAGACATACTGAAATAGTTCATGTTTAATCTCAATATGAATTAGATATGAGCTAAGCACACCTATTAAGTGTAGATGTGAGCTTGCACTGATGTGGGCTAAACCACTAGTGGACCATAATGTGTGACCCATTAGGGTTTCATTATATATTGGCTCGGTCCCCTCTTCCACTCATGTACATACATACTAATCCATTTGTAATCTGTCATTCATGTACGTACAGACTAATCTCATTCATAATCGAGGATGATCAGTCTGACCGATCTTGCCATTTGGTTGAAATCGTAATATTATCATTTTCGATATCTTGTATGTTTTTTTACTATTAATAAGTATATTTGTGTTTCATGTTTATGCACTTTCAGATCATATGACACATTTTGATTGAGTACTTGGACAATTATAATCGAAAGTACGTATGTAATTTTTCTACTGTGCTCTTTTTATTTTCAACAAATTTATGGTATCGTTTAAGGTTTCTTTGAAAATATTTTATTATAGTCTAGCTCATGAGAACACACTAGGGTTTCTTAAAGTTGGAGGATTGTACAATTAAAAACTATCACCCAAAAATGAATTTTACACAAAAGCTTCAAGCTTAAGGCTAAGAACATTAATATGTCTCTCCCAATTGAAAATACAATATTGTGTATACACTAAAAATCATTTTTAACAAAAATTATTCCAATCAAGCGATAATTGTAAACTTGCAAATTTGATTTGCAAACTATATTATTGCTAATATGCAATCACATACATGAACACATATAAAGTCTCATACTAATTATGTACGGAACAATATGATTTGAAAAACGGCTGTGATATCACATGTTGAATTACCAATTGATCCAAAACTTAAGATAATAGATAATGAACTCAATATGTATATCTAATACTTCTCATTAACCTTTAGATTTCATATTACAATATTGTTCCGCGAATTTGTTTCTTATTTCACTCAAGTCGAGTACTTTTTTTCTTATTTTTTTTATAGAAAATGAAAATAAAAACAAACATTGGGAGCAAAAAGCAACTCTAAGAGGACTAGGGACGAGACAAACACTCGAACCTTATAAAGAACTATAAATGAAAATTACCGATAATAAAAAGCTTACGAAAAAATCTTAAGCTCTACGAGACCCGGAGTTTTACAATGGTCCGAAAGCCTAATTAAAAATTACACTACTTGTAAGGGCTAAAAAGATTGAAGCTCACTTTGACAAGTGAATGCTTGGGATTTGAGGATAAAAATGACTTGACAATGTGCAATTCCCAAAGTATCATGTCGTGTGGCTCGAGGGTAGCACGTGGCTCAAGAGACAACACATTTTTCAAGAAAGGCGCATGACTCAAAACTTGACAACACTCTTCCCTAGAGAGAAAGGACAAAAAGTTGTCGGCCGGTCACCGAAAAATTTGAAAAATCTCAAGCTCAGAAGGAGTGCAAGGATGAAAGCTCCAAAGGATAGAAGAGAAAATAAGATGAGATTAGAATAGAGAATGGAGAGGGAAAATGGATAACCAAGAGGAGAAAAAGAACAAGAAGCCGGACGTTCGCCGAAATCACTAATTCGCCGGAAGGTCACCTGAGGCTCGCCGAAAGTAAACACTCTCGAATTAGTAATTCGAAGAAGGTAGATAAAATATCACCTCTCAAGTTCCAACCAACACCGAGAAAGAAAACTTGTTCTAACAAGAAAAATAATTTCCTCCGATCAAATCTTCATTGAATTAGGAGAAAGAAAAAGAACGGAGATAGAGGAGAAGGCCAAGGTTGAATTCAGAAATTATAAACCACAATTAAATAAAAAAGAAAAAAAAAAAGAAAAGAATTTCATATTTAAAAGAAAAAAAGTAAAGTACCGAAGGTTAAATATTGGACCACGTTTCAAGGCGAATAAAAATTTTCGACTTTCGCGTGAGGGAAAGCCTTAGATATACATATTGAACTTATTACCTAATAGCTTAGCTTAAGCTTTAGGGTCAGTCGCGATAATTGAATTTTGGGTATGAGATAGCATAAATTGAAGATACAAGTACTCAATTGAATTTCAAGTAAAAGTTTAAATACTATAAGGAGTTATTAAGTGTAAAAATTAGTTGTAATAAGTTTACATTTTGTGTTTTTATGTTCAAATTGTGTAGATAACATTTGTTTTCATTAATCAATCATGTTTCATTTCACTCGTGATTAACTTTTCAATGTACTGTAAATGGAGACAACAAAACAGTGTTTCTTATTAGAGACTCTTAACACTCGTGTTACATTCTAAAAAATACGAAAAAATTCATAGTAAATTTTACTAATGAGGATAATAACCAAGAACAGAATAAATAGTTTGTAAAGCAGTAAGAGACAAAAGCACAAGACCAGCAATAAAAGAAATAATAGTCCATGGATTCTTTAAATACTCG
>JAYMTB010001205.1:0-11429 GCA_036897585.1 Francoa sonchifolia
CATCCAAAGAGCACATCAAAGAAGAACAAACTCAAGTAAGCTTCAAACTGCCAAGGTAAGAATGGTTTCCTTTAAGATCAAATTTTCCAAGAAGTAGCAAAATTCTCATCCAAATCATCTTTCAGTGCCTCATCAGTAATGAAGTCATGAACTTTTAACATAGTAAAGAAGCACTCAACTCCTCAAAAACCAGTACTTTCAAGCAGAACTAATGGAAACAAAACCTACATTCAATTAAACCCTAGAAAACAACTGAACCGAAAAAGAATTCAAAAGCCAAATCTCGATCAACTTACCACTGCTATCAGAAAGTTCGTAATCCATCGCACCTCCTTCCAAACCAAACAGTATCAACCAAAACCCCGAGAAGCCCACTTCAATTCTTCTCAAACAAAACCAATGCAGCAATTCAAACGAAATCCCCCAAACGGCATAAGCCGCCAACACCTCGTAACAATCAATAAACAAAAACACAATCGATTTGGTTCAATTACGAACCAGAGATTGAAATCACGAATGAATTCTTCGAAGAAATTTCAGCGCGGACGTGAAATAACTTTATACCACCCTAAATTTGTTCACTTCCCAATTCAATTTGCGTTCCGTCCCAGCCGATCGATCAAAGTACTTCTAGGAAACGCGTTTTACCTTTCTCTCTCGTTTCTCTGAATAGTTCTTTCCAAAATAAAAAAACGATTTTTATTTATTTCGAATGAAAAGATCTGATTTGGGTTTACGTAATTTTCATCGTTAGAAATTTTAACCCATCGCTAAAAAAGGTTGAAATTTGATTGGAATTCTTTTTTATGGATATGGGAAGCCAAGATCTTCATCGTTAGGTGTCGATCACCCATTGGGTTTCGGCAGGATTGGTTGTGAAGGGTATTCGAGCTTTGAATTCGATTCATCTGTGTCTTATCTGTCTCGTGAGGTAAGGTAAGCTTTTGCTTGCTTCTCTTTCGAATGTGCAGCGTTCTTTCTGGGTTTTAAGATTAGATTTGTTGGATTATGTTGATTGTTTTGATGGGTCTGTGAGGTAATGGATAATCCTTGGTTTTTCCCTGATTCTTCTGTTGAATTAGATGGTCTGGTTGTGGCTGTATACCAATGTGCCCATCAAATGTTTGATGAAATGCATGTATTGAGTTTTTGTACGTGATTTAATTGCGTCAAGGCATAAATACATGAATGTTTGATTGAAATGAGTAGTAGAAATTGTAATCTGCTATCTGGAAGGCGCAGGCTTCTACCAGATATCTTCTTATCTAGTCTCAAGCCTTCTTTATGCTGTCATTGGTTTACTGTGCATCAAGATTTGTTTTCCAGATATGAGAAACCACCAGTATATTAGATATTGAGTTAGAATACGCTTGCCTTTCAACAAATTTTTCTTCTCTTCATCAAAGATAGGATTGTTTTCATTGGCACTTAGGCGAAACTCAATTTGGTGATTGTTCTATTGTTTAGGGTAAAGGACGTGGTGTTTTAATGTTACAGAATTTGTAAACAAGAAATTAAAATTAATTGTGTCATCTACAGGGGATGAGGGTTTCACGAATTCTTGAGGTCTGGAAATTGGGCACTGTCAACTACTTGGATGCGCTTAAGCTGCAGGAAAAGCTGGCCTCCCATAGGAAAGTTCATAAGATTCCAGATACCATCTTGTCTCTGCAACATCCACCCACATATACGCTTGGTAAGCGGCGAACTGATCATAATCTGTTAGTACCTCAATCTGACCTTAAAAAGTTTGGTGCCGAACTTCACTAATCACAAAGAGGAGGTGACATAACATTTCATGGTCCACAACAAGCAATCTTATATCCTATTATTTCTCTTCAGGAAATTGGACTTGGTGCAAGGAATTATTTCGAGAAACTTGAATTAACTATGATTGAATTGGCTTCCCTGTATGGTCTGAAAGCTTGTGCTGGAAATAAGTGTGAGACTGGGGTTTGGGTTGAAGATAGAAAGATTGGTGCCATTGGGGTTCGAATATCTGCTGGAATCACCTCCCATGGGTTGGCATTCAATATTGATCCTGATTTGAACTACTTTAAGCATATTGTGCCTTGTGGGATTGCAAATAAAGGAGTTACATCTTTGAAAAGGGAGACAAATTTGACGCTTCCTGCCGAAGAAGTAATTCATGAGCAGCTAATCTCTTGTTTTGCACGACAATTGGGGTACAATAATCTTATTTGGAAGGAAGGCAATTCAATAATGTTAGATGATTAGAAAACTTTAAAAAGTTGTTTCTCTGTTATTTCAGCAACTAATTTGAGAACTCTGTACTATTTGATCAATTGATCCATTGCAATGAAATTTATATAAGATTTAAATCATATCTTGTTAAGGAAGTTAAATGTGAATAGGATAGTTTGAGATTCTGCTATATCTGATTGAAATTTCTTTCCAGAATGATTCCAGTAATGTTTTCTGCGTTTATGAAAAGTTTGGAATCGAAGTAATGTCTTAAAAGGAGATAGGACATTTCACCAAAGCATTCAAGAGAGATCGTTACTTAAATTTCTGTTATACCCCTTTTGAAGCTCTATGCTTGGTCGAATGATTGAAACCGGAAGCAGTTGCATCTGTCTTGTTTTTCTGTCCTTACACATTAGACCACGACTTTTCAGTAGAGAATCTTTGGTGCACATGAAATTTTGAATCCAAGCATATGAGACCTTCAAAAGAGAAGATACCAAAAATTTTAATCATATACAACTTTTAGGAGTCCTTTGACCAGATCATAGGATAAACGTTTTCTTCCTCAATCTCCTCGACCTTCTTTATTTGACCTTAGCAGATCGGATCATTGATTATAATACAAATACTTGCCATTCTCTACTGAATTAACTATTAGAGAAACCTGCTACATTTAGAAAAAATATGTGTGAAATCAAATAATGTATGCGGTTTTGGCATGCGGATACTATTAAAAAATTGATCCAAGTGGTTGATATTAAACATTTTCTAATCGAGATGTGTTTGAATTTTAGGAAAACAAGCAGCTCTGGGATAACGACGAGCTGAGTGAAGATTTAAATAGGCTCTGAGGTAAGTTAGACAATATTTAATATATTCAAGATGCAAATTTCCGTATAAGATCATCGGTAAGGATTGTGCAGAAATCCTTAGCTGTGTTTCTGAACTTATTGGACAAAGTAATTAGAGATTTTATAATTGAAAAAGGAAACAGAATAACATGAGTGATGAGATGTCATATGGTAAATCACATGAGCTTTGATGTTTAATATTGAAGGATTTGCAGAGGTGTCAGATATTTATTAATACTCAATTCATCATCACATGATCAGTTGCTTCCAAGTTCCAACCCTATTAAACAAACAAAATTAGCGTCTTAAGAGAAAAAAAGTTACTAAGACAGAAGTCCATATGCTTTTACCTACAGAAAAACGCGCAATTTCTGTACTTCTCTTGTCATTGTTCAATGGAGTCTAGTGACAAACATCATTATTCTAATCGATTCTCGATGAAATCTTCATCCATGACCAGTCTTAATCACAAACTATATGTAGTAGAAATCTTCTTTTGAATCAGATTTCAAGACCAACATGAAAACCAGACATAGAGCACTGTTTTCTCTCTTCGCTTTGATTCTCATGTGCTTACTTCTTTCATTCAATCACAAGACAGAATTTCATCCGAGAAACATAAATCATCCAAGAAGATTGTTACTTTCTGCCACCTTATCTCCTGCAAATCTAAAGACGTTGAACGGAGAAGTCATAGAAGATCCTCAGAAAGCTATGGAAGCAAGTCTAAGGAAGAAACCACCAAGTGGTTCAAATCCTACTCAGAACAAATAAACCAGTTTGCAAATGTGTAGAGATCCAAGTTAGAAAGAGAATTCGAGTTAAATTCTGTTTCCACAGTTTTGCAGTTTCTTCTCTTTCTCCGTTAGATAGGTCGTAGAATAGGATCTCTATAGAGTTTCTTATTCCTTTACATTTTCTTTTGTATCGTGTTTTAACTTTTGATCTAATATACGTATGAGTTGTTTGTTAATTCTTTTAGTGGAAGTATTTGAGACCTTTTTTGTATGTCTTCTGAAAGCCAATTGTTGTAACTCGATCATTGTGCTGCTAACTTTCCTTTGCCTTTTTAACGTGTGAAGCTTCTGTAGTTGTTCTTTGCTGGCTCATGTGATAAATAGGGTACGTGTTTTTCATCAAAGTTATGCATGATTTCCATTTATATGTACACAAGTTGCTAGTTTTAGTTGTCTGCCAAAGTTACGGTATTGGTCTGGCGGCAACTAATGATCATAGTTTCTGTTGCTTAAAATAGCCCAACTGCGAATAAATGGAATTTATGTTATGACAATCTAGTTGATCTATCTAGAAGTTTACATTTCACGAAGTCTTCAATGTATGCATTAATGGTATGAATCCCGTTTACAGGAGATTGTCGAAGACAAGATTAGTCTCTCGAGATCTAAGCAACTTAACACAGACATTTTCATTGATTCTTTTATGTGCTCTAGATACTCTGCATTCATTAAATCCCGAAACCATTTTAATTATGAAACGTTCGATCACTGCTTTGGTGCAATGCTCCACGTAACATTCATTAAATCCCAACTTTTCCGCCAATGTTTCACTGATGTGCGAAACAGTATGACTCATCTCAGGCATTCTTTTATGTAGCCGGATACTCTGCATTTATTAAAACCACTGACCAAAATCGAATTTTTTTTATTATGACATGTTTGATCATTGGTTTGGTGCAATGCTCCACGTAACATTTCTCAGGGAGAATCAAAAACCATTTATATAGTGTAAAGTTTGCTTGTCCTCGTAGTACTCAATCAGCCTATAAATTTTGCTTCGATTCCTAATTATGCATCTCTTTGCTTATCTAAAGATGAGGGTAATAGCCAGCTTCCTTTCCCTTCCTCCTATTTAGACTGATCCCAGTTCTGCTCATCCACTTTCTCGTAAAACTTTTGCATCTGATGCTCGGATCTTGGTTGGACTAGATTGTAGACAGGCATGGAAGTATCTCGAGATTTGCAACTATTGACAAGCCAAAGGAGAAGTGAAAAATGGGAAGATAAAGAAACGCAACTAATCAGCCGGATGATCCTTTGAATTCATAGCTGTTGCTCCTTGTCTTTGAATTGATAGGCTTATGATTATACCACTTAAAATGCTTGCAATGATCTTGGTCTGCTAGAATTAATGACATAACTACGAGAAAATGAAGAATCCAAAGATGGATATGCTAACGAACGGAAAGGATCAAACTATCCAATGACAATGACTGGTACTCGCTCTCAATCTCTCGTTTCACTACACACGAACACGCACACGCACACGCGCATGTACATGCACATCGTTCTTATGTTCGAATTACCATTAACAAGCATATGACAATGAGTGTGCAGGCCAAAGAGAGCGAAAAACCAGCCAATTAACACGAGTTCCAACGAACTAACAACTTTTTTTCCTATATGCAGCCAATGGGGAAGGCCTAAGAAGTTGAAAGATATTTCAGTTCAGTGCACGAAACTCTCGCTACTTCAAGATACTAAAGGAGTGTTACATGCCATTTATAAGACCAATCTTCCGAAAAATATTGTGGAACTGTACTGTTGACACCCTATTTTGTCCGATAAATAATAAGTACTCGAAATTTTCAAGTTAATATCGAGATTCCATGAATTTGTAATTAATTCTTAATAAAGTAATTTTACAGCAAATTTTCTATATATTTTCTTCCTTTTTTGGATTTGGCCAATTACATAATTAATTTCATTATTACCTTTTTATTAATTATTATTTACCAGATTTTATTATTAAAATTAAATGAATTAATTAAATTAACAAATAAAGCAAAATTTGAAATATTAATCTCTTTATTTCTTCTTGATTTTTTTCATTTTTATTTCTTCTGAAATCATGAGGATTAGAAAAAATACCCAGATCATATACAGTTCTGCAGAATCATGTTCTAACAAAAATGTTTCTTCAGATGAAAAAGAAGTTTCATCTCTTCCAACATTTGAAAAAATAAGTTATAAGGAGTTTTCAGATGAATCTCCTGGAGATTTGCAAGAACATCATCAGTCAGATGAATCTCCTGGAGATTTGGAAGAACATCAGTTGAGAGAGAAAGAAATAGAAGCTGGAATAGGGATTATGATGCTTGCAGACAGAAAATATATGATGGTTGGATGTTTTTATTCGATTAATATAATGTTTTTTTTCAAGTTTTATTTCATTTTCTAACTTTTTTTATTTTTGTTATAGGAGGCATTTGAAAGTTCGAGAAGAGATGAGGAGATAAGGAAGTAAATTTCATTCTTTCGATCGATTTAAAAAAAAAAAAAATTGTTTTATTAGTGTAACGGTATTTTAAATTTTCAAATAATTTTCCCGCGTAAAATCTGCATGGCATGGCGAGTTTGCTTACGTAGTTTATAACTGATATATATTATCATTTGTAATTTTCCGTTATTTGTGACGAAATAGGGAAAGAAATGATGCAAATATTGTTCCGAGGAGCTATATTTCGGCCTCAATTAACCAAGGTATATAGATTTTATATATTTATTTCCCGCGCATTTTATATATTTATTATAATGTTAAATGACAAACGATGAAACCCTAATGTTCGAAATATATAGTTAGATTTCACAATCTAGTTTACGTAGATCGAAATATGTAGATCGTATTTTGAGGCATATACACATATACATACACACACGTGTATACTAAAACATGGTGAAAATATAATTATGCTAAAATACTAAGATCATGTATTAGTAGTCTGGGTCAACCATATTCTGTGAGGAAGACATGAATACTGGTTACAGACTGCCCGTGTTAGCCGAGAGAAGACGTGAAAGGGCTTAATAGTGATATCCGTTCATGCTTAGTATGCCTTAGCCAGAAAGAATAGGGTCGTAAACACTCCCAAATTACTTAGACATTATCTTTGTTAGACGATCACTGTTCAACTTCGACTGATTACGTTTAAAGTCCAGTACTGTTCATTAAACTATTCATCAAGGTGAACTAAATGGTGATTTGGTATATCGGCTGGAATACTTCAACTTAGATCCTCTGAATTGTGTTGATGTTTAACAACGCCACGTCCCTTATTAATCATTTTTATGGTCCTGCCCCATAATGGTTATTGCTAACATAATGTTATTCATATTTTAGAACCTTGTGACCGAAGAAAAGGAGATGATGAAGGAACTTCAAGGATGACGAAGAAGAGAAAAATTTCAAAGAGAAACCCTGAAAATTTGAAGACCGATGAGACTGATATTCGTGAAAAGGAAAAACAACAAAAGAATTATTCAGACTGTAGTTGTGAATTGAGTAACGAACTCTGCGAGTATCACTCAAAAATAGTTAAGATTAGAAGCATAAGTGACATCTTAAAAAGATGCGATGAAATTGCTTCTAAGGAAAAACTCGATGAGTCAACAAAAACATGCAAATAGAAGTGCCCCAAAGGTTGTAAATTTATTTCTTATGAACTCGATAAGTAGTTAGCACTATATGAAGTTTTAAGTCTTAAAGATCATAAATTCTTGTAGTTTTTTTAATTATGAATTTCGGGTTATTTAAAGATTGTTACTTTAGCATTAGCACCCCAAATTTGCATTATGAATTACAAATTTTGTTATGTAATGAATTTCGGGTTATTAAGTTATTTTAAATATTGTTACTTTGGCATGTTATAAAGACAAGTAGAATTGCAACTTTTTAAACGATAAATGTAGGATATCTTAAATAACTTGAATAAGCAGCGGAACTTACCCGGATTCGATTTTTCTTTCGATGAATTCTACACCGGTCAATAATACAATCACACTTCGGAATGTACTCTCGTGTACTCACGACACTCAATGAATGAATGCATCACGTGAAATCGGAAAACCTTTAATGCCTTATGTCTTTCGTAGGTTCGTAGGAGTATATTTACGTTATTATTTATGTCAATATGAAATTCCCTGATGGCAACCGTCGGGTTGGGTCAGTCCATCATGGCGCCCCAAGACCCATGGTTTCACGGTCGGATCAAACTGACCCAGAACCAATTTCTTACGGTAAAGACACAAAATTCTTACCGGTCAATAATATACATATCATGTTAAGTCACTCTGATATTATGAAATTCAAATTTCGGATAATGATAATAAATATATATTGTGAGCGAAAAATAACCCGAGGAACGGCACAAAACCGAACCTTACAAGGAACTATAAATAGAATGTATATCCGAATCAACTTCGTCATTTGAATGGTGAAATATTTGAGGATTCAAAATATCCTAATGAATTGTGATAGCTTCGCAATTAAACGTCAAAATCTGACGATCCAATATGAGAAGTTTTCACTACAGTTTGTGTACTTTCACGATTACCGGTGGGTCTACGGGAACACGGAAACACACACGGATATAGAAACAATTCAGAAATGCCTTTGCTGATTGTGTTTATGATGTTAATCAGTCGCATTGATTATTGGGTTTTAGTTATCAATGGGCGTTGATGGATGGTTTCATTGAAATATGTCAAATTCATTGTTTTCGCCTGTTAATTTGTCTTTCCGCCATCTGGGTTTGTTTTTGCAGAAATGTATGAAAGCCAAGGCATTGTCATCCGGCAAGAAAATGCACGCTTTGATGTTAATTAGAGGGACGGATTTGAACATTATGTCTCTGAATTCAAAGCTTGTTGGAGTTTATGCGAGTTGTGGTTGTGGGGATGTGAGGTCTGCACGGTTATTGTTCGACAAAATGCCTGAACCAGATGTTTTTGCAATAAATTGGATGGTTTCAGCTTCAGCTTTTACAGCAAGTTATGAGCAGGCGATTCGGTATTTTTCGTTGATGCAGGTATTGGAGAATGTTTATCCTAATAAGTTTACATTTTCATTTGTGTTGAAAGCTTGTGTTGGTTTGATGAATATTAATAAAGGGAAGCAAGTTCATGCAATGGTTATTAAATTGGGGTTTGAAAATGATGTCTCTGTGGCAAATGGTTTGATTGATATGTATTATAAATGTGGGAGTGTGTGTTATGCACAAAAGGTGTTTGATAGAATGGTTGAAAGAGATGTAGTGTCATGGACATCGATGATTTGTGGGCATTGTAGTGTAGGAAAGGTTGGGCAAGCACTTATTTTGTTTGAGAGGATGAAATTGAAAGGATTGCAACCGAATGATTTCACTTGGAATGCACTTATTGTAGGTTTTGCTCGTAGTGGAGATAGTGATGGAGCATCTACCCTTTTTTCGAGAATGACTAAAGAAGGATTGGTTCCGGATGTAATAACTTGGAATGCTATGATTTCGGGTCTTGCTCAAAGCCAGAAAGCAAGTGAAGCTTTAGAATTGTTTCAGGACATGTTGGTTTCTGGGATTAGACCCAATTGTGTGACTGTGACAGGACTGCTCCCTGCCTGTGGATTGATGGGTTCTATTCAAAGAGGGAAAGAAGTTCATGGTTTAATATATAGGATGGCGCTTGATATCAATGTCTATGTTGCTAGTGCTCTTATTGACATGTACTCTAAATGCGGAAGCGTGAAAGATGCTCGTAATGTATTTGACAGCATTCCCGTTAAGAATGTAACAACGTGGAATGCTTTGATTGGATGCTATGGGAAGCATGGTATGGTTGATGCCTTGATACAGCTGCTCAAGAGAATGCAGTGTGAAGGAGTGCAGGTGAACGAAGTAACATTGGTATCTGTTCTCTCGGCCTGCAGCCATGCTGGTTTAGTTGGGAAAGGTTTAACAATTTTCAATTCCATGAAAGAGAGGTATGGCGTCAACGTCAGTACAGAGCATTACGCTTGTGTTGTTGATCTTTTGTCCCGTGCAGGGAGAATAGAAGAAGCTTATGAATTGATAAAGGATATGCCAGTAGGAGTGACCGATTCAATTATCGGATCTTTCTTAAATGGATGCAAACTCCATGGACGAAGAGATTTGGCTGACATGATGGTTAAGGATATGCTGACAATGGAGTTGAAGAAACCGGGAGGTTTTGTAACACTTTCAAATATATACGCTGCCAATGGAGAATGGGAAGAGGTTCAGAATGTAAGGAATGTAATGAAGGACAAGAAAGTGCAGAAGATTCCAGGGTTTAGCTGGATTGAGCAGCGGGATGAGATTGTACAAGTAGAAGTGGGAGAGTGCGACAGTGCAGCAAATTAAAGCTGGTATAGACCCTGAAATCTGTCTTTCAATTACGATTTACAATTACAAAATTGTTAACCGGAAATATATAAATTGACGCTGCCTCAATAGCAACTTCATAGCATAGACTTCCATATATCTATGCTGTGTTCCCCGACAGGCAGGCAGGCAGGAAGGCAGACAGACAGACAACATAGGTCATTCTTTCTCCATATTTATAGTAGAGAAAAGGTCGACGATGGAGGGTTTAAAGATGCACAATCTGTTATCAAAGGTCTAATGTCGCTCGTTGCAGTTTATCCTTTCTTCATCAATTTGCAATACATATCAATCTTTAAGGTCATAATCTTTATCTTATTTATCTGCTTTCTATGGCAATAAGCAGATGCAATTTGTACTGAAATCCTTTGATTCCTTTCTCCATGTCATTACAGTTAAAGGGTCTTTGAACAATTTTCTTCCCATGCTTGAATTTTACTCAATAATTTAGTGACTGACATTGCATTGCTATACATAGTAGTAAAATTAGATCTACCCCTCTAGTCTTGAATCCGGAAAAATTCTAGTTTTACGTCATGTGGGCCCCACTCTCATGAAGTATGGACACCAAATGATCGTATGGACCGAGTCAATACGATGTTACACTTTATTCAATAAGAAGCTGACACATGAACACAAAATCTTAATTGCTGATTCATCTTGAATTCAGTTCATTTTCATGATAGGTAATACGATTTTTACGAAAGGACAATGAATTTGAAAAAATGTAATAAAACCCTTTTCTTTGTTCAATTTTCTTGACACAATGTTTAAAGTCTTTTCTTAAACCAATTAATTAATTATCCAAATTTGTTAAATAAACAAAAATTGACTGAGTCAAAGTCAACAGTATAATAGTCAGTGCGTGCAAGTCACGTGCACAAACAACTGAGAGTGCAAATATAATAGCGTCGGCCATCCACTAGCTTAAATTTCCAACCTATTTTTCACATTTACTAAACTGACCCCAATACTTACCATTATTTGCACATTTGACACTTGTATATCTACAGATTACAGAGAAACCAACCAACAAATATCTCTTCTTCACCCCTTCATTTTTCAGAGGCTAATCTTGGTTACCCATTTTTTAAAATCCTTATTTTGTTTGATTTTCAATGTTTATTGATCTGGGTTTTCATTATTTGTTCATTTCCTTTAGGTTTAATTGATGAAGGTACTAACTTTGAGAAAAT
>JAYMTB010001206.1:0-11427 GCA_036897585.1 Francoa sonchifolia
AAATTAGTAGGTGCAATCTGACATACAGAAAGGGACTGAAAGGAAAATGCAGAAAACCCCATGATTTTGGCTCTCCCCCTCCTTGTGCTGAGGAGAGATAACAGAGAAGGAAAAACGAAAGGCTGTTAACTTTAACAGAAGATTTACCGGGTCGGGTCAAAAATGCCCATTTCATATGAATAATTAATGATTTTTTCTTTCTCAATATTGATTTTTGAATATTGGGTTCTTCCATTATTTCACAGTAATGCATTTAGTTATCCTTTTTGCAAGATAAAAGTTGAAATGCGATAGAATTTTGAAATAGGCACACCAGTTCCTGCCAATAATTTCAAGAACGGAGCAGTTTTACGGATACCAGTGACAAAACCTTCTTCTGTAAGCTCATAACATTATATGTTTAGGTCTCGAAAACAAAATTCTAGGCATTTCTTTCTGGTAATTGTCACCACAAAGCGTAGATTCATCCTTCCATCATCGCCTTTGCTGCATCAATCAGCCGTGGTCTAAAATCATTTGGCGCACGACCAAGAACGGTATATCCTTCCTTGTCTTCGATATCTACATCTGCTCCATGCCTTACCAGAAGGAGAGCTACCTGTTGCAAAAACAAGACAATCTGAGTTTTGAGAAAACTTGGGTGTGGAATTCGTAGATTTAGTGACTGAACACACCTCTTTGTTATGACATATTACTGCATGCATAAGAGGGGTTTGACCAGCCTTATCTTCTGCATCAATTTCTGCTCCTTCCTCGATTAAGAGTTCGCACAATTCTGCATTCCCTGTGCTAGCTGCGCGATGCAATGGAGTGCACCCAACCTGATTGGAAGCTCAGAATATCAGCATATATGCAGGAGAGTGTAAAACAAAAGTAAAAGAATCAGTAGTGAAATTACGAGCCTTGTCCTTTGGGTTAAGCTTTGCACCGTGTGTGATGAGAATTTCAGCAATATTTGACCATCCCTTGCTGGCAGCATAGTGAAGTGCAGTACGACCACCAGAATTTTTCAAATTTACATCCGCTCCTGTTATAAAAGATATGGTCTTTCAGCAAACACTAACATGTTAAGATATGGTCTTTCAGTGATCCATACCAAATCTGCTGGCACGATTACTAATCCCTGTCCTATGGCGCCAATATGCACAATCAACAAGAATTTCTAGAAAGTTGGTCCGGGAGGGCATCAGATCGTGTTTAATGAAAGAAGAAACGAATTCAAGAAAGACTAAAATTAACCGTGCTATATTTAGTTTGCTATTGCTACTGTTTCTACATTGGAATTCCATACTGCAGCCAGACACATAACATCAAGAATACCAAGCTTTAAATGATAAAGAAGTATCTCACGACAACTTTTACAAGAAGTTAAAACTGAATCAGTTACCTCTGTTTAACAAAATCTCAATGATTTCTGTATTCCCAATGCTAGCCGCAGAATGAACTGGCGCCCAACCTTCTTCATCGACACTGTTCACTACACTAACAGATTCATCTGCATCTGATAGTACTTTCACCACCTGATTCCATTAAACAATTAACTCAAATACTGCAACAAATCAAGAAAGCATAAAGCAAAATAATGATAATGCTTCTCAATAAGCTCGAACTTATTGTAATGAATCACTCATTGATTCACGGATTTAATCACCAACACAGACATCTCATGGCATGAAACTCATGCGGGACTTAATCGCTTCAATAATCTGTAGCAAAGTGAGACACAACTGGATCCTCAACGCTCAATCTAATTGCAATAAAATGTACCGAAAGCAAAGTAATTGACAACTTTAGACTTATATTTGCCCAATATCTGGAATTCAAGAAGCTACTACAACTATTTTTTTTCACTCCAGTTCACAATTTCTTCCCTTTACAATAAATACAAACTAAAATTAGTCCCTAAATTTCGTTTCTTCGACTGTGTTTTTCCCAGTAACCAAAGAAAATAGACATCGGCATCAAACGGTGTAAATTAGGGTTTAGTTTTTTAGGGTTTTGGTAAGAAGAGGTCACTTTCGAAATTCATCCTCATGACACGAATTCTTGCTAATCAAACCAAATTTAGGGAAAATGACTGACCTCGACGTGACCAAACGATGAAGCAACGTGAAGGAGCGATCGGCCATCCTCATTACGCAAACGTAGAGCTTTCGAAACCTGTTCTCGAGACAGCGTCTTGAACTCGGAAGAATCACCATTTTCAGCCGCTTTGAAGAGTTCATCCGCCACTATTTGTGATTCTGCTGGTTTCGAAGCATCAATCTCCATATCCATGCCTAACTTTACCGTCTCTTAACAAGTGATTTAGGGTTTCAGCTCCTAATAACGGTACTGATTACCGATTTTTCTCTGAAGAAGCTTTGATTGCTTTCTCAATAATCAAAATCCGATTCCTGCTTATAATACCCGCAATGAATCTGTTCATACACAGTCAATGGTGGATTCATTACTACTAAATATGGGTTTTCACCATTTTCAGTGGGTCCCCGTGCACAATTTCTAGCATGATGAATACAACAAAATCTAGACTTACTGCAGACCCAGTTAATAACTTTGAACAGGGTGGCTCGAAGGGGTGACCTGAGAACACAAAAAGTGAATCGGCGACAATTACAGGCCTAAGAAATCTGAGATCGAAGCCAAATCACTACTTGTGTTCTAAGGAATCACTCCTTGGAGCAATACTACCAACTGTTGTATCATATATGTGTGAGCATTATAATTTTATGTGTATATAAAGACTTGATTTCATTGCTCATTATGTTGTCATTCTATCCACATTTTTTCATTTTCGACTGTTAAATTTTGTCTTCATCGGAGAAAAATCGATAAATATCAATGGATTCAAACTAGCCAAATGAAAAGATTAGGATCCAAATGGGATTGAAGGACGAACGACATGTCGTTTTTTGTGGTCTACATCACGTGATACGCGAACGGACCAAAATCGTAAAATCCGTCGGCGTTTTCTGTTAAAAATCGATTCCGTGGACGAAAATCGATTCGCGCGATTCTTTTTCCGCGGGGGGCGCCAGAAAGGTCGAGAGAGTTTCATCTTTCTCCTTCCATCGTTCCTTTCCTTTGTTTCTCCCATTTTTAACCTGATTTTACGCTGTTTCGAGGTGTAGAAGGTGAGATCTTCCTTCGATTTGTACAATTTTTCTCATATTTCTGTATCGTTGTAAGATTTTTTGATTTTGCTTAATTTGTTTGAAAATCAATAATCTGCTGCTAATTTTGATGATGTTTATGATTTAATTGTGATAATTGTGATAATATATTCCCTGTTTTTGTTGAATTGTGATAATTGAATTCGAAATGGAGTTATATGTCTGCGGGAAATGTGCATACGTAGGAAGTTGATGTTTTAATCTTAGTTATGCATCGAGTTAGGGTTATGTGCGTAGAGAGGGAGTATATTGGTGTTTTTGAGTTGAGGTATTAAGCTAATGTAGAAAAGATGCTACGTATGGGCTGACAACAGTATTAGGTATATAATTTTACGATGGAAATATGTTCGGGGAAAGGTAATGGTAGAAATAATACATTTGTGGTTTGCTAGCACAGTTTACTTGAGGAAAAAAATATTGATATGAACTCTATATGTACATATTAAGGTTTGCATAAGTTTATATCTATTACAGCTAAGAAATCACATGGCAAAGTTCCTTGGTTGGTCCTGTTGACTAGCTTTTATTGGCGTGATGTGTTCTTGATGATTTCGTCCCCAATTGTGTTACATATAAGCTGTTTGACTTCCTTTCGTGAACTGTATATTTCAGGTGTTATTTAAGGAATGGGAGCTGTTGACACTTGATTCTGAAAGGTTATATACAATATTCAAGCCTCGGTTGCATGGCTAAGTGGTGTTCTTCTAGGAGAGTGTATCATACTCTACAATATTAGGCGTTTCTGGGTTTGTAAATCTGTTGTTCTGTCATGATGTGGAAGTTTACTTCAAACGCCTTTGCAAAGCTGAAGAAGAACCCGATACAGACCAGTCGAGCTTGTTCAGAATGTTCAGATGATGAGTTGTGTTCAGTTACTAGCAGGGAGGAAGGACTGGAATGCCCAATATGCTTGGAATCCTTCAACATTGTTGAAAATGTGCCTTATGTCTTATGGTGTGGTCATACCCTCTGCAAAAATTGTGTCTTAGGACTTCAATGTGCTGTTTTCAAATTCGCCTCTCAAGAAATTAATGTTCCTTTCTTTATTTCTTGCCCATGGTGCCACTTGTTATCAGTCCGGCTGGTTTATAAGGAAAATCTTAATTTCCCTCGGAAGAACTTCTTCATTCTTTGGATGGTTGAGAGTCTAAGTGGTGATAGATTAGATTGTTGTTCCTCCTGGGGAGATGATCAACCAATTTGGTCTCCAAAAGGCAATTTCGTTTTTGGAAATCGAGTTGTCAACAATAACATCTCGGGCATCTCATATTCACATTGTCCTGGACAATTGCAGTCTAACAGTGACAATGCTAACAATGTTGAGAGGCGCTATTTTTCATTTCACAAGTCCTTAGATTTCTTCTTTCACTTCACATCAAAATTTCCACTGGTGGTCATATTTCTTCTGGTTGTCTTCTTTGCAATACCCAGTACTGCAATTATTTTGGCTCTGTATTTGATCCTCACTGTTATTTTTGCAATTCCATCTGTCTTGGTATTGTACTTCACTTACCCTGCTTTGCAATGGCTGATTAAGGAAATAACTTCTTGAATTATCAAGGGTTCTTGAGCTCAGACAGCTTGAGAAGTTTATGTCTTTAAGATGTTTCTTCATGTATGTATGTGTGCTTGAATTCTACCAATGGGGTAAATGTATAGCTTTGTATACTTTTTTCCTTCTTTTGAATAGCTAATTTGAAAACCTTGTTTTATCTAATTATTATCCCTCGTTTTTCCATTTGAATTGTAGATTTAGTTTCTGAAATGAATGATATCTGCTTGCCTGTTGTTTCGGTTGTACAAACTTGAGTGATGGGAAGATGATAATACGCAATGATTGTGATTATGGTGCTGATCTTTGGAATCTTCATTATTTAGTTATTGAATATTCACCACGTTATTTAATGTCTGTATTCTGGCAGATGAAGTTCTGATATAGTTCAATCATGCTTTGAGTTAGATACAGAATTATGAAAGAAATATGTACAATGGTGCAGCTTTTAGAGTCTGCTGTTTCTTCTTTAACCTCAGTGAATATACAATTGTTTGTATTTAAAAGCAGAGACATGACACAGGAACTTTTCCTGTTGATCTGATTATATTGGCCTTTTCTTTCGCTTTAACCTCTTCGTTTCTTCTTCTTTCCCCTGCTTGTGCTTTCGCCCCTCCTGCAATTTCATTAATCCTTTCCATCTCAACGCGGTAATGTTGCAAGGCTTTTGCTCTTCTTCGCTCCAATTCACTCTGCAAGGTTGGTTATTTATCAGTCTGTAACCCTTATTTTTATTATATTGGAAATGTAAATGATACAAACCTCTGTTTTATCCAGCTTGCGTTTGGCTTTAGTTTTCTTCTTTTCAGACCAGGATTGTATGGTGGAATTCAATTTCTCATACCTGAAAATTTTGGATATTAGTGATATAACAGAACAATAAAATATGAAAATGAGTCACTTTGATGAACTGAGATGTGGATTAATTACCGTTGTGTGATCTTGAGCATCTCTGATTTCTCCCAAGCATCTGCCTTTGTTTCACCTCCTCTAGGTTTTGTTGAACTCTGCCTTTTGGTTTCAGTTGGTAGAATTGCAGGTTGTGGTGCTGCACTTTGTGGTTTTATGATGGATGGCATTGGCAGAGGAGGCTTTGGCAATGCACTCTTTGTTTTTTCACTTCCAATGATGTTCAAATTCTCATCAGCAAAAGTTGAAGCTTTTTTCACTCTTGGGGAAAAACCAGTGATATTTTCAGGTAACTTTCCCTCTGCAACATCTACTTCCTGACTTCTCTTTGAAGTTTCCCCTGATAGTAGACCTGTTCATTAATTTTTGCTTATTCATGAGATTAATATTAGAAACTCATGCCAATGAAATTCTTGAGAATTACTTATGCCCTGCATTAGTACCTGAGAGTTTTTTGGATAATTTTCCAGTTTCTTGTATTGAAATTGTTACTTCTTTCTTGCTCTTGTTCTTGGTTAAAAATGCTTCAGGTTCCCCAACAGACTTTTTCTGATTTAGGGAACCTGATTCAAGCGAGTTAATCGCATATGCAGCTGCTGCCACTGCAGTTACATGCTCGATATCGCTGTAATCGTAGTCCCTACTCATTTCCCTTGAAAATTGCCTCTGGAACCAGTTTTGGGCTTTTCTTTTCTCTGTAAAAATCAATCGTTGAGATATTTTACTGCTCAGTCATCAAGCGGCAATTTTGTTTTCCCCTAGTGCACTACTATCATTTCTAGAAGAGAGTGATTCTGCATTCGTATGTAATTTATCCTAACATGAAATTACTAATATGGATGATGTTTGGATGAGGTGAATATTTGTAGAGAATTGTAAATAGTTTAGCTACAACCTTTGAAAGACAGGGTTTTTTGTGGCTGTAATCGCCGCTCCCTGCTAGCCTCTTCTATGTTTTCCTCCCCTGCATCAGAAAATTTCACCCTAACACCATGTGGTCAGTCATAATAGGAGATAGCAATATAACATTAACATCCTACTACATATTGCATCGATTTGAATCATGTTTGAATTTCAAAGTTTATAAAAAGTATTATTTCGAAGATTTTGGTAACGGGTTTATAGCAATGATTTAAATGGGTGTTGTAGTTGTATTTAGGATGAGAATTACCTCACTTGCTTCAGCAAATTTTGCATGATTCAATATGCTTAATTTCTCTTTGAACAACAATAATATGTTGGACATTACTCAATGCTTTATTTGAAGGACAAGCTTAACGTATATTATAGGCTGTAATTAGGGTTGAGTGTTGCAAACAAGTCTGCATATATGCTTTGCATAAACCCATTTCCTCAAGCAAAGTATTACTTCGATTTTCATTGATTCTTGCTTCTTGTTTTCACAATTTTCATCTTACATTGTAAGATTATCAGTTTGTTGATTGGGTTTAATGTCTTTGTTTTCGCCCTATGTCACATAAAAGCTATTATTGAAATATTATAATAGAAAGGAAAAAAACCGAAACCCTAACTAGAGATTCTATGCACAAGCAGGAGACAGGAAATCTCTGATAGTGACAAAAACATCGACTGAGGAGCAAGATTGATTGGAGATGAAGAATCAACAAGCTTTGGATCCAATGAAGGAATCAATGATGAAGAATTGCTTTAAAGAATCAATGGAGTTCCATTCAAAAGCACAACATCACTTCGAATATTTCCATCTTTTGGTGTCAAATGATACTCTTCCCTTTGTAAACCTCGAGATTTTTCCATCATCCTACAACCCCAATGCAGATTTCCATCATTGATCACAGAAACATGGAATGTTGAATTTGCCGTGTTTGTGAAAAGTAGTGTGATTCCGGGCTGCAATAAGATGATTCAAACATTGTAAAAATTGATGAATATATGAAAAAAGTTTCAATTTTTTAGGTTTTTTTACCTTTTGCTTTGATCAATGAGAATATGCTCTAAGATAATGAGATCCCAAATGGGCTGTTTTCCAGCACAGTTTTTCCCATTAATCTATGCCATAAAAGTGCTCTGATATGCAAAATAAATCATTAGGGTTTCCAAAAAAAAAAGGTATTTTGATTCAATTTTTTGCACGAAACTGACCCATAATAATCCGGATTAGGAATAAAAGTGGATGTGTTAAGAAGACCATAATTCCCTCCTATTAAAGCTTGTCTGCAGTAAACCTTTTGATCCATATATACCTACAAAACTCGAAAAACTAAGATGGGTGGTGTTTGTTTCCTGAGAAAATTAGTGGGAAAAAAGTACTAACCAGAACACATCAACATAAGTATGTGACACATCTTTTCCACCACTATTAAAAGCACCACCAGATTCACCAACCCATGGTGTAGTCCATGGGCCAAACTCCCTAGCCCCCCTTGCAGCATCCTTAAATGTTCGAGCAATTTGGTCCAGAAAATATGGATCTTGAACCTTCTCAATCAACTTAGGATCCACACCTACATTATATCAAAGTTTAGACAAAAGGGTATATGTATATATCAAAGATGACAAAAAATATCAACGGGTTTTTGATTAAAGTCATATTGTATCGAGCTAGAGTTACGTGTATCATAGTGAAAAATGACCCAAATTTTCCGAAGGGTTTGACCCTTGAGAGTAACTCTTAAGTTAACGTAAACTAATTATACGGGTTTTGATCTGTTTTGTCACATCTAATATGTATGCATAAGTACACCAACATTGTATCGAGCAGAGTTACGTAGGTCATTAGTATAAAATGACCCAATTTTATTTATAGGTTTGAAGGGTTTGATATATGCGTTTTGATCTGTGTTGTCACTACTAATATATACATATATATGTATGTATACCTGCACCAAGATTGTAGATATGGTGTGTCATTCCATCAACAACATTAGGACCAGTAACTTGAAGAAAGTCTTGAACCATTCTTCATCAAAATAGCCTGCTGGACCTAAAAGTTTAGGTCTAGTAGTCGAATTTGCATACAATTCTTCACAAGATTTTCAGCACAATGAAATCTTTTCCGTATTGATCAGCTTCTAATCTTGCAGATACCCCACTTCCACATAATTCATTCCCTAACACCAAATAAAAAATCCGAAAAGAAAATCAGAAAGTACCAAATTTTTACACCCCAAAATCACTAAAAATCGAAACTTTTTTTGTACCAAGTTCGTAGGAATCAATCTGATATCCTTTGGCAATTGTATAATTCATCAAATCTTGCGCATTTTGTGTGTTCCATTCGCCTA
Organism: Francoa sonchifolia; assembly: GCA_036897585.1. Classification (NCBI taxonomy): domain Eukaryota; kingdom Viridiplantae; phylum Streptophyta; class Magnoliopsida; order Geraniales; family Francoaceae; genus Francoa; species Francoa sonchifolia. The sequence goes on from JAYMTB010001206.1 coordinate 8,898, forward strand.
CCCAAGTTATAGTTCCATCATTATCTGCTTTCTTACCAATTGGTACATTCAATCCAAATGTCACTTTAACCCTGCATACAAGGATTAGACCAAATTTTTTCATTTTCTAGGAAAGTTATCCAAACAAATACACACCCGGTTTGATTGAAGAGTTGATTTAGTTCATCCCATCTATCCATATTAAGACAACCTTTGCTAAATCCAAATAAACCTTCATCACTTTTTTCGAGTTGTGGGCAGTTTTTGACTGAGTTTTTTTCACTTGCAACATTATAAATCATCTGATCTTGAACTGACCCATCAAGTCTAATTCTTAATGGACTGAATTCTGCAAATTTCCCACAATTTTTTTTTCAATTTTTTGAATAAAAATCAAATTTTTAGACCAAATTATCATGAATTAAAGAAATTTAACACATACCCTTTATAGCATTAGTGAGAATCTCATTCTTCAAATCCTGAAAAAGTCACAAAAAAAATGAAGTAAAATCAATTTCTCGATACTTATCACTCCATGACGTCCTAATGAAAGCACCAATGATACAGATTTGGGAACATAAGCCCCAAAACTACTTTAGGAGGAGGGAAAAAACTCGAGATCTTCCATTTACTAATTTTTATTTAGTAACATGAGATTCTCATTACTTGTCAAACTTAAAAAGCAGAAACTTACCAAATTGAAAAGGCCAGCATTTTGCCTTTGACATTGGTCATCGTCAGTTGTAGCAATAGAAGTCACTACTTCAACTATAACCTTCATATGGGAATTTGATTCTGCTAAGTATATAATGAAAAAACAAAGAAAAACAGAATTCTCAATGCCATATTCACACCCATTATGAACAAACAAATTGAGTGTTTATTCATATTTATAAGGTTAATTAGATTGATAAGTATAGTTATTTGTATGGGAGATTAAAATTTCAGTTAGAACAATTCCGATTTCATAACCCAAACTGATGTTAAGCAGTAGTAGGAGATGTTTATTACTCTTGGAAAAATGTAAGAATATGAAACAATTGAAGCAAGTTCATGGCCAAGTGATTACTTGTGGGATTGGGAATAATTCCTTCGCATTAAGCTGATTGTTAGCGTTTTGTTCTGATCCGGTTCAGGGGAGTCTCGGCCATGGATGGATGCTCTTTCAAAGTATTGAAGAACCCACCGTTTGTATCTTTAATACTATGATTAAAGCGTTTTTGGTGAGAGGTGAGTTTGGGAATGTAATAAGGATTTATGTTCGTATGTTGCGAAATGGTGTTTATCCTGATAATTATACGATTCCTTATGTTTTGAAAGCTTGTGTGAAGATGAAGGGTTTGGATTTGGGGGAATTGGTGCATGGGTATTGTTTGAGATTAGGGTTTGTGTTTGATGTTTTTGTGGGTAATAGTTTGATTGGAATGTACTGTGGTTTTGATGATATGAAAGGTGCACGTCAATTGTTTGATGAAATGCCTAGCCCAAGTGTTGTGAGTTGGACTGTTATGATTTCTGGGTATGCCAAGTTTGGTGAAGTTGATAGGGCTAGATTGTTGTTTGATGAAGTGATGATTAAAGATGTAGGGATATGGGGTGCTATGATTTCTGGGTATGTGCAGAATAATTGTTTTAAAGAGGGTTTGTATTTGTTTCGATTGATGCAGTTGAATGATGTTGTGCCTGATGAGGCCATATTTGTTAGCATTCTTAGTGCTTGTGCTCATTTAGGTGCTTTAGATATTGGAATTTGGATCCATAGATATTTGGCTCGATTTGGATTTCCGTTGAGTGTTCGTTTGAGCACTGGTGTTATAGACATGTATGCAAAATGTGGGAATTTGAAATTAGCTAAGAGATTGTTTGATGAAATGCCACCGAGAGATACAGTATGTTGGAATGCTATGATTTCAGGAATGGCAATGCATGGGGATGGGAAGGGCGCTCTCCAACTGTTTTCAGAGATGGAGAAGGCTGGGGTCAGGCCAGATGATATCACCTTTGTTGCTATTTTTACTGCTTGTAGTTATTCGGGCATGGCTTATGAAGGTCTAAGGGTGCTGGAAAGAATGTGTACAGTATACAAACTCGAGCCTAAGAGTGAACATTATGGGTGTATAGTTGACCTTCTTACCGAGCTGGGTTGTTAAAAGAAGCCAAGGAAATAATTGAAACAATGTCAGTTTCAAGTAAACCTTAAGCTGTAGCTTGGCGAGCATTACTAAGTGCTTGCTGTAACCATGGCCAAGCCGAGCTCGCTGAGATTGCAGCCGAGAGACCCATGCAGTTAGAGTGTCATAGTGGAGTATATGTTTTGCTTTCAAATTTGTATGCAACCGAAGGGAAACACGACGATGCTAAAAGAATTAGGAAGATGATGAAAAATAAAGGAGTTGAAAAGTCACCGTGTTGCAGAACATCCGCAGATGGATGACTCAGTTAAATATTCATGCTTTTTTACCTATTTCAGCAAAATTGTAAACATCATGCTTACGCGATGTTTTATTTCATTATACCTTACAAAATACAAACTCACAGTAATTGAAATAAC
>JAYMTB010001207.1:0-11426 GCA_036897585.1 Francoa sonchifolia
TATATAAAAGAAAAAAAGTGAAAGAAAAAACAAAATTTAATAAGCAAAAATAACAAAACAACATTATATTTCAGGAATAGTTAATAATTACTAGAAAATACTCGATATCCAAACAAACAATAATATATAATTTTTTGCATGCTAAATAGGAAGGTAAAATAGTTTTAAATATTGGAATTTGGAGTACAAAAAATATTAGCAATAATTTGAGGATTAGATTTTCTGTATATTCTTAACAATTTTAGAATCAATGGACATCCTCCAGAGAAACAAAACTTGGAACGAATGGAATTGCTTCACCCCAACATATTTTCACATCTTCATTCTATTCTTCTGTATTTGTATCGCATAAAGCAAACTTGAACACGCCATAATAGATTTATGTTTATCCTCACAGGCGCAACCATACTTTTGCAAATGCCCTTTTGCCCGTGGATTTTGAGCCTGCCGGTAATTATGCCAGCGAGAGTTACTTTAAGAAGGTTCTTATGAAAAGTCATTTCATCACAAAGGATCCATCTGAGGCAGATCTTTATTTTCTACCTTTCTCAATCGCAAGGTTACGACATGACCCGAGAGTAGGCGTAGGTGGTATTCAAGATTTCATCGGAAACTTCATCTTCAATATTAGTCAAAAGTATCCTTACTGGAATCGGACTGGTGGAGCTGATCACTTCTACTTCGCTTGTCATTCCATTGGCCGGTCAGCCATTGAAAAACCCCAAGAAGTGAAATTCAAAGCAATTCAAGTTGTATGCTCTTCAAGCTATTTTCTATCAGGGTACATTGCTCACAAGGATGCATCTTTGCCTCAAATTTGGCAACTTCAAGGTAATCCTCTTAATCTTACATCATCAAACAGGTATTAACTAATCGATCTCATTATCCTAATTATGTTTTAACAGTTGGGGATAATGAAATTTCAGGAAATTCTTTGCTGGAGCAATCAACTCCCCAGTACGTGAAAAACTTCTTCAACACTGGAAAAACGACCCAGAGATCTTCGCTCACTTTGGCCGACTCACAACACCATACGCAGATGAACTACTCGGAAGCAAGTATTGCCTCCACGTCAAAGGCTTCGAAGTTAACTCAGTGTGTAAAAGAGTTTTATTTCATATAATGGGTTAAATTACTATTACCTGCCTATGCCCCATGAAAGTCCTGGCCCAAAACTCACCGAGTTCAAGTACAACCATTGAAGCCTAATTTCAAAAAACGTAAGTTAAACAAAGTGCTATAACATGAACGCGTTGTCTGGTTATGGGAACATAAAGAGGTATTTTGGCATAGAGTCTTGAGTAAGAGAGTTCGTTCAGAAAAACAAAGTGACGCCCCAAATTGCTTTGTCCCTCTGAATCCATTATGATTTACTAAAAATTTTCAAAAGTGAAGAGATATGTTCTTAGAGACTCTGACTCACCAAAGCTAAAACACATGACATACCATTTATGTGACATTTGTCTATTTCCTATAGCTCGATCACTTAAAGAATGTACATTTGGCATATAAATGATTGAGTCATCTTTTTATTAAAATATTTTGTTTAGAGTGGACACATGACAAATGGATGACGTTAAATTTACTATAAATAACTCTTGACCATCTCATTTATGAGGTAACATTAAATTTACTAAAACATACACATAAAAGTAATTACAAACATCCAATTTTTTACTTTTTTGGCAAGAAAACGTCAATGATCTTTACAATCTTTGAGAGTGAATCAAAGTATTTAAGGAGTTTTTTCTGACTTTTGATTAAAAGGGAAAACTGTTATTCCTAGTTTTTATCGAGTTCATTATTCTCACATGAATCTAAATATTGCTCTTTTAATCAGAATTATCATCAATACATATCATTTGGTCCGATCTTGACCCGCACTCTATAAAATCTACTTGGTACACACACAGCTCGAATAACCGATTCACTCTATTATGGTTGTGTCCCAGTCATCATTGCCAACCACTACGGCCTTCCATTTGCAGACATACTAAACTGAAAGAGCTTCTCAATTGTTGTCGCAACTTTATAAATCCCACTGCATAAACAAATCCTTAAAGGAATCGCATCTTATGAATATCTTACTTTACAAAGAAATGTAACGAAGGTGCGTAAACATTTCTGGTGGCATCTTTCTGCGGTTGATTATGATGCTTTTTACATAGTTATGTATGAGTTATGGCTTCGTCGAAATACTCTAAAGAGCATGAATTTGAATATTCAACTTGAAGTTCTTCAACATTTTCTAAAGAAGTACTTTTTATTTCTTCGCAGGGTTTCTTAGAACATTGATCTAGTTGTTGTTCATCATTTTCAACTTCTATAGCGCGTTTTTCCGCGACATGAATGAAGTTGATGCTGAAGTTATTGTCGATTCCTTCGAATCATATCCATTAGAATTATTAGCTTCTTTCAATGTCAATCTTTTCTTCAAATGAGTATTCCATACATTCTTAATTTCATTGTTTGTTCTTCCCGGTAAATGAGATGCAATTTTTGACAATCTAAAAAATAAAAAATTTAATTATTATATCTTAAAAGAAATTAAAAAATTAACAAAATTAAATTTTTGTAAAGTTTGTATAGAAAACCCTACTTGTTTCCAAGTGATTGATGTAATTTGATTATGTTTTCTTCTTCTTCTTCGGTGAAATTTCCTCGCTTAACATCCGGTCGGAGATAATTAATCCATCTCAATCTACAACTTTTCCCACATCGTAACAATCCTATACGAAAAAAATGAAATAGGAATTTTAACTTTCATTAACTTTATAAATCATAAAAATACCCTTAAAAGGGTTCACATAAATGAATTAATTGTTATTTTAATTAAATGGATTGGTCATAATGTTTAGTTAAAAATTACTTACTAACGAAAAAGAATTTAAAATATTTTTTAAGAAAATAATTAATTAAAAAAAGTCCTAGTACTTTTTCTAGGGTTTCCTTTGGTATTTCTTTCTTAATTTCAACACTTCTAGTGGGTGAAGGATGTTGAAACTTTTGGTAAACAAACAAAAAGGAAATTGAAGTTGGTACAAATAGGTCTCAAAATAACTTTAATGTGTGAAAGAGAATGTTAACTTGCAAAATGTGCTAATTAAAGTAATATATAGATTTGATAGGAAAAGTTTCTTTTTCAATATGTTTGGATATAGATGATTTCTTAAGGCATTGGTTTTTTAAATTTTACTTTAAAGATAGTAGAAATAGAATTGTAATACAGGTAGAGATATCAGAGTCAATATCGTGTCTCAATAAATTAAGTAGAACTCTGAATTTGACTCAGTTCATTACACTGGAAAATTTTGTAACTAAGATTTACAATAAGAACAAAAATTCAAGAGGAGTTTCTCAATTTTAAAAATCGATCCATTTCAATTAATTTGAGATTTTTAAGACCATAAACACTTGTTGCGGTGCCCTAATTTATTTATACTATTATTATTTGCAAATTTACATGCATGCATACATGAAATAGTAAAGTAGATTAATTCATTTTACAAGAATTAAAATTAAGATAAGTTGATAAAATGAGAAGTTAAGTTAAGTAGGTGAAAAGTGACACCACAAGTTGGTAAAAGTGATGAGCCTTAGATCTTCTGCAGGACTCCATGGTCCTTTTTTTACTTGATTTTTATCACAACATGGTGCTCTTCCCTTCCCCCATTTCTCTCTCTCTCCCCCTTCCAATCTCTCTCTAGGATTCACTCTTTTTTAGTTGATTTTCTTATTCATGTGTTAGATTCTTCTCTTACCATCTTTTCTCTCTATTTATAAGGAAGGGTGGAGAGAGAGAGAGAGAGAGGTTTTTAATCCAACAAGGATCATGCCATGAAATCTAATTGGCTAATTAGAAAGGGCTAATTAGAAAGGATGTAATAGATAGATTTAAATGAAATAATTAAAAAAAAAACAATTAATGTAATTCATAGTTTATATTTTTATTATATATTACACTCTATCTACATACTTATTGTCTTAAAAAAAATGTGAAAACATTGATTGGATCATGCAAAAGACAAAATTTCACAGATTATTCAAATTTAATGTTCTTAGTTTCTGAATATTTGTTTAAACAATTATTTTGTTAAAAAAAAATTGGGTGTACTTATATGCAAATTTATTTCCCGAATATAAGTTTCATGAAAACTTTATTCTAGAATTGGGTGTGCAAGTTTTAAAATCGTTTAATTAAAATGGAAATGTACGAGCTATGACTTCGTCGAAATAGTCTTAGGATATAAAGCGCATTGGCTGACCCGCGAATATCATTGTATAATTTTTTTCCTAACAGATTTAGTCAATATTATATAGTGAAAACAGTTTTGTTCCATAATTTCAAAAATTACCAAATATACATACTATATATTGGGTGTGCTAGAATTTAAAATTAATTACCCAATACGTGCCATTACAACTTTATTCCCAAATTGGCCATGTAAGAATGTAAAATTGATTTGCTAAATATAGGTACCATGACTACTTTATTCCAAAATTGGGTGTACAAATATGCAAATTTATTTCCCTAATATAGGTTTCATGAAAACTTTATTCTAGAATTGGATGTGTTGTTTTTAAAATTGTTTAATTAAAATGAAAATGTACAAGCTATGACTTCGTCGAAATACTCTAAGGATATCAAACGCGTTGGCTGAGCCACAAATATCATTGTATAATTTTTTTTCTAACAGATTTAGTAAATATTATATAGTGAGAACATTTTTGTTCCAAAATTTCAAAAATTACAAAATATACATACCATATATTGGGTGTGCTAGAATTTAAAAATAATTACCCAATAGGTGTCATTACCACTTTATTCCCAAATTGGGCGTGTAAGAATGAATAATTAATTTGCAAAATATAGGTACCATGACCACTTTATTCCAAAATTGGGTGTACAAATATGCAAATTTATTTTCCTAATATAGGTTTCATGAAAACTTTATTCTAGAATTAGGTGTGTTGTTATTAAAATTGTTTAATTAAAGTTGAAATGTACGAGTTATGGCTTCATTGAAACACTCTAAGGATCTAAAAGACTTTTGCTGAGACACGAAAGTCATTGTATATTGTTTTCCAAAACAGATTTATTCAATTTTATAATGAGGACATTTTCGTTCAGAAATTTCAAAAATTACCAAATATACATACCATATATTGGGTGTGCTAGAATTTAAAATTAATTACGCAATAGGTGTCATTACCACATAATTCCCAAATTGGACGTCTAAGAATGTAAAACAATTTGCCAAATATAGGTACTATGACCACTTTATTCCAAAATTGGGTGTACTAATTTATAAATTTATTTCCCTAATATAGGTTTCATGAAAACTTAATTTTAGAATTAGGTGTGCTGTTATTAAATTAGTTTAATTAAATGAAAATGTACGAGCTATGACTTCGTCGAAATACTATAAGGATATCAAACGCGTTGGTTGAGACACAAATATCATTGTATAATTTTCTTTTAACAGATTTAGTCAATATTATATAGTAAGAACATTTTTGTTCAAAATTTTCAAAAATTACCGAATATACATACGAAATATTGGGAGTGCTAAAATTTAAAATTAATTACCCAATAGGTGCCATTACCACTTTATTCCCAAATTGGGTGTGTTAAAATATATAATTAATTAGCAAAATATAGGTACCAAGACCACTTTATTCCAAAATTGGTTGTACAAATATGTAAATTTATTTTCCTAATTTAGGTTTCATGAAAACTTTATTCTAGAATTAATAGGTTCCATTACCACTGTATTCCTAATTTGGGCGTGTAAGAATGTAAAATTAATTTGCCAAATGTAGGTACCAAGACCACTTTATTCCAAAATTGGGTGTACTAATATTCAAATATTTTTTCCTAATATAGGTTTCATGAAGAATTTATTCTCAAATTAGGTGTGATGTCAAAAATTACAAAATATACATACCATATATTGGGTTTGCTATAATTTAAAATTAATTACCCAATAGGTGTCATTACCACTTTATTCCCAAATTGGGCATGAAAGAATGTATAACTAATTTTCAAAATATAGGTACTATGACCACTTTATTCCAAAATTGGGTGTACAAATATGCAAATTTATTTTCCTAATATAGGTTTCATGAAAACTTTATTCTAGAATTAGGTGTGTTATTTTTAAAATTGTTTAACTAAAGTTGAAATGTATGAGTTATGGCTTCGTCGAAACACTCTAAGGATCTAAAACACTTTAGTGTAGACACAAAAGTCATTGTATAATGTTTTCCAAAAACAGATTTATTCAATTTTATAGTGAGAACATTTTCGTTCCGAAATTTAAAAAATTACCAAATATACATACCACATATTGGGTGTGCTATAATTTAAAATTAGTTACCCAATAGGTTCCATTACCACTGTATTCCCAAATTGGGCATGTAAGAATGTAAAATTAATTTGCCAAATGTAGTTACCAAGACCACTATATTCCAAAATTGGGTGTACTAATATTCAAATATTTTTTCCTAATATTGGTTTCATGAAGACTTTATTCTAGAATTAGGTGTGAAGTTTTTAAATTTGTTTAACTATAGTTGAAATGTACGAGTTATGATTTCGTCGAAATACTCTAACGATATAAGACGCTTTGGCTGAGCCACGAAAGCTATTGTATAATGTTTTGCCTAACAGATTTATTCACTTTTATAGTGAAAACATTTTCGTTCGAAAATTTCAAAAATTACCAAATATACATACCATATATTGGGTGTGTTAGAATTTAAATTTAATTACCCAATAGGCGTCATTACCACTTTATTTCCAAATAAGGCGTGTAAGAATGTAAAAATAATTTGCCAAATATAAGTACCAAGACCACTTTATTCCAAAATTGGATGTACTAATATTCATTTTTTTTCCTAATATAGGTTTCATGAAGACTTTATTCTCGAATTAGGTGTGATATTCTTAAATTTTTTTAATTAAAGTTGACATGTACGAGTTATGGTTTCATCGAAATACTCTAAGGATATTTGACGCTTTGGGTGAGACACAAAAATCATTGTATAATGTTTTGCCTAACAGATTTATTCAATTTTATAGTGAGAATATTTTCGTTCCGAAATTTCAAAAATTACAAAATATGCATACCATATATTGGGTGTGCTAGAATTTAAAATCAATTACCTAATATGTGCCATTACCACTTATTCCCAAATTGGGCGTGTAAGAATGTAAAAATAATTTGCCAATTATAGGTACCATGACCACTTTATTCAAAATTGGGTGTACTAATATTCAAATAATTTTTCCAAATATAGATTTCATGAAGACTTTATTCTAGAATTAGGTGTGATATTTTTAATATTGTTTGACTAAAGTTGAAATGTACGAGTTAGGGTTTCGTTGAAATACTATAAGGATATAAGACGCATTGGCGGAGCTAGAAATATCATTATATAATGTTTTCCTAACAGATTTAGTAAATTTTATATAGTAAAAACATTTTTTCCCGAAATTTCAAAAATTACCAAATATACATATCATATATTAGGTGTGCTACAATTTAAAATTAATTATTCAATAGGTGCCATTACCACTTTATTTCCAAATTGGGTGTGTAAAATGTAAAATTAATTTGCTAAGTATAGGTACCATGACCACTTTATCCCAAAATTGGGTGTACAAATATGCCAATTTATTTTCCTAATTTAGGTTTCATGAAAACTTTATTCTAGAATTAGGTGTGTTATTTTTAAAATTGTTTAATTAAAGTTGAAATGTACGAGTTATGGCTTCGTCGAAACACTCTAAGGATATAAGTCGCTTTTGTTGAGACACGAAAGTTTTTGTATAACGTTTTCTCAAACAGATTTATTCAATTTTATAGTGAGAACATTTTCAATTCGAAATTTCAAAAATTTCTAAATATTGATACTAAATATTGGGTGTGCTATAATTTAAAATTAATTACCCCAATAGGTACTATTACCACTTTATTCCCAAATTGGGCCAGTAAGAATGTAAAAATAATTTTCCAAATATAGGTACCATGACCACTTTATCAAAAATTGGGTGTACTAATTTGTAAATTTATTTCCCTAATATAGGTTTCATGAAAACTTTTTTCTAGAATTGGGTGTGCTGTTTTTAAATTTTTTTAATTAAAATGGAAATGTACGAGTTATGACTTCGTCGAAATACTCTAAGAATATAAAACGCATTGGTTGAGCTATGAATATCATTTTATAATTTTTTTTCTAACAGATTTAGTCAATTTTATATAGTAAGAACATTTTTGTTCCGAAATTTCAAAAATTACCAAGTATACATACGAAATATTGGGTATGCTAAAATTTAAAATTAATTACCCAATAGGTATCATTACCACTTTATTCCCGAATTGGGCGTGTAAAAATGTAAAATTAATTTCCAAAGTATAGGTACCATGACCACTTTATTCCAAAATTTGGTGTACAAATATGCAAATTTAGTTTCGTAATATACGTTTCATGAAGGCTTTATTCTAGAATTTGGTGTCCTGTTTTTTAAATTGTTCAATGAAAATGTAAATTTTTATTTATTTTAATTACCTTGAAATATACGAGTTATTTCCATGTAATTAAAATACTCTAAGGATATAAAACGCTTTGGCCGAGCCACGAAAGTCATTGTACAATGTTTTGTCTAACAGATTTATTAATTTTATTGTGAAAACTTTTCATTCCGAAATTTCAAAAATTTCCAAATATAGATAGAATTTAAATTTAATTACTCCAATAGGTACCATGACCACTTTATTCCCAAATTGGGCGTGTAAGAATGTAAAATTAGTTGGCAAATATGGGTACCATGGCCACTTTATTCCCAAATCGGGCATGGAAGAATGTAATATTAATTTGCCAAATGTAGGTACCATGACCACTTTATTCCAAAATTGGGTTTACTAATATGCAAATTTATTTCCCTAATATAAGTTTCGTGAAGACTTTGTCCTAGAATTGGGTGCGCATGTTTTAAAATCGCTTCATTAAAATGGAAATGTACGAGCTATGATTTCGTCGAAATACTCTAAGAATATGCGCATTGAATGAGCCACGAATATCATTGTATAAATTTTTTCTCCTAACAAAATTAGTCAATATTATATAGTCTGAACATTTTTGTTCCGAAATTTCAAAAATTACCAAATATACATATCATATATTGGGTATGCTAGAATTTAAAATTAATTACCCAATAGGTGTCATTACCACTTTATTCCCAAATTGGGCATGTAAGAATGTAAAATTAATTTGCTAAATATAGGTACCATGACCTCTTTATTTCAAAATTGGGTATACAAATATGCAAATTTAGTTCCATAAAATAGGTTTCATGAATACTTTATTCTAGAATTTGTTGTGTTGTTTTTAAAATGTTTCAATGAAAATAGAAATGTAGTTAAAATGGAAATATACGAGTTAAAGCTTCGTCCAAATACTCTAAGGATATAAAATGCTTTGGCTGAGCCATGAAAGCCATTGTGTAATGTTTTGCATGCGTCTTGGCTGAGCCACGAATATCATTGTATAATGTTTTGCCTAAAAGATTTATTCAATTTTATAGTGAGAATATTTTCGTTTCGAAATTTCAAAAATTTCTAAATATGGATACCAAATATTGGGTGTGCTAGAATTTAAAATTAATTACCCCAATAGGTACTATTACCACTTTATTCCTAAATAGGGCGTGTAAGAATGTAAAATTAATTTCCCAAATATAGGTACCATGACCACTTTATTCCCAAATAGGGCATGTAAGAATGTAAAATTAATTTCCTAAATATAGCTACCATGACCACTTTATTCCAAAATTGGGTGTACTAATATGTAAATTTATTTCTCTAATATAGTTTTCATGAAAACTTTATTCTAGAAATGGGTGTTCTGTTTTTAAAATTATTTAATTAAAGTTGAAATGTATGAGTGTTGCTTCGTCGAAATACTCTAAGGATATAAGAGCTTTGGCTTAGCCACAAATGTCATTGTATAATTTCTTTTCTAACAAATTTAATATATTTTATATAGTGGGAACATTTTTGTTCCGAAATTTATAAAATTTCCAAATTTAGGCACTAAATATTGGGTGTGGTAGAATTTAAAATTAATTACCCAATAGGTACCATTATCACTTTATTCCCAAATTTGAGGTGTAAGAATGTAAAATTAATTCGCTAAATATAGGTACCATAACCACTTTATTCCATAATTTGGCGTACTAATATGCAAATTTAGTTCCCTAATATAGGTTTCATGAAGAATTTATTCTAGAATTTGGTGTGCTATTTTTAAAATTGTTTAATTAAAATGAAAATGTACTAGTTATGGCTTCGTCCAAATATTCTAAGGATATAAAACGCTTTGTCTGAGCCACGGATGTAATTGTATAATTTTTTTGCTAACAGATTTTGTCAATTTTATAAAGTGAGAACATTTTCGTTCCATTATTTCAAAAATTCTCAAATATTGGTTCCTAATATTGGGTGTGCTAGATTTTAAAATTAATTATCCAATTGATACCATTACCATTTTATTCCCAAATTGGGCATGTAAGAATATAAAATTAATTTGCCAAATATTTGTACCATGACCATTTTATTTCAAAATTGGGTGTACTAATATGCAATTGTAGTTTCCAATATAGTTTTTATGAAGACTTCATTCTAGAATTGAGTGTGTTGTTTTTAAATTTTTTAATCAAAATGGAAATGTACGAGTTATGGATTCAAGTTATGGCTTCGTTGAAATACTCTAATGATATAAAATGCTTTGGCTGAGCCACAAGTGTCATTTTTAAAAAAAAAATTCTAATAGATTTTGATAATTTTATACCGTGAGAACATTTTTGTTGATATTAAAAATTCTCAAATTTAGGTACCAAATATTGGGTATGCTAGAATTTAAAATTAATTATCCAATAGATACCATTACCACTTTATTCCCAAATTGGGCATGTAAGAATGTAATGTTAATTTGTTAAATATAGGTACTATTCCAAAATTGGGTGTAATATGTAAATTTGGTTTCACGAAGACTTTATTCTAGAATGTATAAGACATTTACCGCAATCAAAAGAAAAACGAATTTATGATAATGATAAAAACTCAAACAAGCAAAATCCAATTTTCATTTTTTTCCTTCTTATTTCTCTAATTCATAGAGAGAATTTTCTAATTTACTAAAAGCTTATTTTCAATTTGAATTTTAGGCATGACAAACTGAGTTTAATCTAAGCTAATTTTCGAGTCAAACTAAGACAATAATATATAATCACTCTAAGGAAAAGAAATTAAATAATAATTTAAGATACTAAATTGTATAGATATAAAGTTAGCCGACCACTTGGGAATCGCTAGCTCGCATACGCTGGTTCGCTCGTACGCCCTGATCGATCTAGAGCTAGG
>JAYMTB010001208.1:0-11419 GCA_036897585.1 Francoa sonchifolia
TTACTAACAAATAATCGATTGATTGAATTGGGGAAGTGATAGATTAGATTAGTATATTATCTTTGTTTTTCCTTTAGGGTTTTGTGGAATTTGTTTTGATTTTGATAAGGAATTTTGATAAATTATTTGTTTGTTTGGATGATTTTTACAGAATTAGGATTCTTCTATATGGAAAGCCCCATGTATCATGTTGTCATGTTGTAGATTTGAGGTGGAAATTAGTAGTAAATTGCTTGAATGAGCAGAAATTGAAGCTCCCGGGTTTTAGTAAACAAGGGGTTTAGTGTTGTGGAATTGATTCGAGTTTTGAGTATTTAGGATTATTTAGTTTGAATAGTATAGTGATAAAGAAATTGAATGAAAAATGTTCTAGGTTGTTATTATATCAAGTTAAAGGGTTTAGGAAAGTTGATTCTGAGGTGTTGTTTGAAAGTTATGATAGTCATGTAACTAGTAGGGAAAGTATTTCAGAGAGGGGGAATTAGTTTCCGAGGTTTTGATATCGAGTTTACTAGATGGAAATAATGGTGAATATGGTGCACTGATTAATACATCATGTCTGTATTAATGTTTACTAAAATGAGAATTTGTTTTTTTTCATTGATTAATTCATGAATAAAATGTTCATTTGTCACATGTCCCAAAATATATTGTTGGAAAAAATTTTGATCAATACATTTTGTATATATATCATTTGTAATGTCATGTTTGTAATGTTAGTTTTATTTGTCTAATTTAATGTTGGAACAAGAACATTTTATATATAAGTTAAACTGAAATGTAAAATCTTCAAACTTTTTTTAGTGATGAAATATTGCACACAATTATACGCCAGAATTGTTTACTCTTTATTTGTTTGTGATTAGTAATTCCTCTGATGAGTAGTAATCCAAAATTACAATTCAATTCCTTCAAGGATAAAACTAATCGATTACCCTTCAATATAATCGATTACTTCAGTGTTATTCAAATTTCAAATGTAATTTGAAGTAGTAATCGTGAGAATTGTAAGTACATTTGTAGTACTTGAAATAAAATTTTGGATTACTAATGATCAGTGGGATTACTACTAATCAGTAGTGACGAGTAGTAATTTCATTGATGAGTTGTAATCCAAAATTGCAATTCCATATTTTGAGGTGGAATTAAACATAATCGATTATACAGTGGGAGTACTAGTGATCAGTAGTGATGAGTTGTAATTCACTTATGAGTTGTAATCCAAATTGCAATTTAATATTTTGAGGTGCAATTAAACATAATCGATTACTTATGTATTATTCATGTGAAATTTGAAGTAGTAATCGTTGAAATTGTTATTACACATGTAGTAATTGAAATAAAATTTTGGATTATAACTGATCAGTGAGATTAGTATTGATGAGTTGTAATTTCACTGATGAGTTGTAATCCAAAATTGCAATTCAATATTTTGAGGTGCAATTAAATATAATCGATTATACATGAACATAATTGATTACTTCAGTGTTATTACAACTGATCAGTGGGATTACTACTGATTAGTAGTGATGAGTTGTAATTTCACTAATGAGTTGTAATCCAAAATTGTAATTCAATATGTTGAAGTGCAATTAAACATAATCGATTATACATCAACATAATCGATTATTTATGTGTTATTCATGTGAAATTTGAAGTAGTAATCGTTGGAATTGTAATTACACATGCAGTAATTAAAATAAAATTTTGGATTACAACTGATCAGTAGTGATGAGTTGTAATTCTACTGATGAGTTGTAATCTAAAATTGCAATTCAATATTTTGAGGTGCATTAAATATAATCGATTATACATCAACATAATCGATTACTTCAGTATTATTACAACTTATCAGTGGGATTACTATTGATCAGTAGTGATGAGTTGTAATTTCACTGATGAGTTGTAATCCAAAAATTTTGAAGTGCAATTTTCGGATTACTTGAGTTCAGTGGGATTACTTGAGATCAGAACTGATAGGGTGTAATCTCACTGATCCCAAGTAATCCGAAATTGCACCAAAATTTTGAAGTGCAATTTTCGGATTACTTGAGATCAGTGAGATTACTTGACATCAGCATTGATACGGTGTAATCCCTTTGATCCCAAGAATCCAAATTTGCACAAAAATTTTAAAGTGCAGTTTTTCAGATTATTTGAAAACAATGAGATTACTTGAGATCAGCACTGATAGGGTGTAATCTCATTGATCTCAAGTAATCCTAAATTACACAAAAATTTTGAAATGCAATTTTCGGATTACTTCAGATAGTTGGATTACTTGACATCATCACTGATAAGGTGTAATCCCACTGATTTCAAGTAATCTGAAAATTGCAATTACGGATTAATTGAGATCAGTGAGATTACTTGACATCAGCACTGATACGGCATAATCTCACTGATGCCAAGTAAACCAAAAAATTTCAAAAAATTTGAAATGCAATTTTCGGATTACTTGAGATCAATGTGATTACTTGAGATTAGCACTAATAGGGTATAATCCCACTAATCTCAAGTAATCCGAAATTGCACAAAAAATTTGAAGTGCAATTTTCGGATTACTTTAGATCAATAGGATCACTTGACATTAATATTGATAGAGTGTAATCTCACTGATCTCAAGTAATTCGTAATTGCAAAAAAATTACAAGTACAATTTTTGGATTATTTGAGATCAGTGAGATTACTTGAGATCAGCACTGATAGGGTGTAATTTCACTGATCTCAAGTAATACGTAAGCGCAAAAAAATTGCAAGTTCAATTTTCGGATTACTTGAGATCAGTGAGATTACTTGACATCAGCACTGATACAGTGTAATCCCACTTATCTCAAGTAATCCGAAATTGCACAAAAATTTTGAAGTGCAATTTTCAGATTAATTCAGATCAGTGAAATTACTTGAGATCAGCACTGATAGGGATCAGCACAAATAGGGTATAATCTCCAAAAAAAAAAATTACAAGTTCAATTTTTGGATTACTTGATATCAGTGTGATTACTTGACATCAGCACTGATACGGTGTAATCCTACTCATCCCAAGTAATCCGATATATAAAACGAATCGGTTGCCTTGCAACATAATCGATTATGTTGGCTTCTTGATTACTACTACTCTGTACAAATTACTACTTATTAGTGGATTCGTTACAAAATTATTACCACCATAAAATTACTAATATACCCTTCCACAAAATAAACCGGTTAGCATTATTTTATTTTTAATTGTTTTTTTAATTGTTTTTATATAAAGGAAATTACACTTTTTTCTACCGGCGTATACAAATGGAGGCCCAACGGGCCTTAGTTTTCAATAACTCCAAATTCATGCAAAATATGTAAGAAAATATGCAAGCATGTCAATAACTTTCTCACTTTATCGTTTAAATATGTAGCATTTGGAAAAACGAAAATGAAAATATTTGTTTCCGTATCTTCTGGTTAAACCTAATTACAAGATACGATCTTTTTCAATTTACAGCATAATTATACAAGCAAAATAATGTATCGAAAAATAGTTGAAATATTAAATTATAATCTCGGGGAGCCAGTTTTTGATAGTCCTCCTGCATGAGTAAACTTCTCAAAACCAACATATGTTGTTGATGACCGGAAATATGTACATGCACACTCGATTAACAGGTGGCCGAAACTATCTACACGCTATTTTCTGATTCATTCTTTCCTCTTAAATTTTAATCCTTTTACAATCTCCATTTACTCATACGGATCGCATGGTTCCATGACATATTGCCATGCGAACTTTTATTTTGATGTCGGATATGGGGTACTTCACTTTACAATGAAGCATAAATTCCTAATGCAACAGCGTCCATCAACTCAAATCAAAACCCGCGTCTGCATTTATTGCATACAGCAATTTCCTTTCCAGAAGTTCTTTGCTGTATACGAAACATGAGATACGAGGGTGAATAGAAAGGAAAGAGACGACAAAAATGGTAATACTGAGATACTATAAAACTACCAAACGAAAACTAATTTACTCTAAATCCTTCTTGAGATCTAAATGGAACATTTATTTGCAACTACAAGTAGTCCCACATATGCATTTTAAGTTGCATAAATAGCATGAATGATATAGTCAGTCATTAGCATAATGATAAAACAATTATTGATGATAAAAAAATTTAACTACAACAATAAAAGCTAAACATTGCTGGACTAGTGCTCGAATTTAATAGTTTTTTTAGGGTAATTGGACATTTTAAGAATTACGGGAGCAAGCTATTTATAAGTTATGGAAGCAAGGTTTTGTGAAAGATTGATAAAAAATCTCAAATTTTCATGAAACAAAGCTTTAGAAGAATTTTAGGTGTGTTGATTGCGGACATCAACTTCAATGCTAGATTTCATTTTCCCATTTACTTTTGTATCTGAATACCACTACTGAAAATGAAATGTCTTCCAGCAAGATAAAGGATCTAGGACAAGGACAAACCTTCTATATGGCGGAAGCTTTAGAAGATTCATACAAGTAGCTGATGTTGGTAATCGGTCAAGAGCTTCTTCGTTAGAATTACCTGCAGCCCTGTGGAAAGAGTGTTTCTTTAAAATTAAAAAAAAAAAGTGATATGACCGGGCACATATTCATGAACATTAGTTTAGTATCAGATTTAGCTTAAGCATCTACTAATCATTTACCTTTGTATGCAAAATATAGGCTCGAGATATTTGAATCCTAAAAGTGGTCCTCGAGAGCATCCAGTCACAAACCTGGAAGCAACAAATAAGTTAATGTCATTCCTAATAGTCAATGAAATCAATGATAGATGAAATCACTCACTTCAAAAATTTCTTTTGATTTTCCAACGTAAAGTTTTTAACAACTTCCCAGAACATTTCAATGACATGGTGCTCCTGCCAAAAATAATATACAGAGTTAAATGGGAGAAACACAAAAGTAAACAACATATACATACAACTCAATCGTAATAATCTATCGAGCATTATGGTAAATGGTCATCATATTATCAAACTCTGACACTTCTGTACTACATCAGTTCTATTCTATGTTCTTCTTGACATGAACTACAAAATATGCAATTAATTTCACCCTGGCCAACTTTTCCCAAATACAACAGAGTAAATACAAAAGAACTTACGCTGTGATAGCCCCCTGCATAATTGGCGTGGGACCTTAAGTCATCGACATCCAAGCAGTCAAGGGAACCTGATATCAAAAGCTGTAAAAATACATATATGTCAAATAATTAGGAAGTAAGCTCCATTAAAAGCATCAGGTCTTGAAATTTTTTGCAATCAAATGTT
The DNA here is from genome assembly GCA_036897585.1 of Francoa sonchifolia. Lineage (NCBI taxonomy): Eukaryota > Viridiplantae > Streptophyta > Magnoliopsida > Geraniales > Francoaceae > Francoa > Francoa sonchifolia. The sequence continues at coordinate 5,293 of JAYMTB010001208.1, forward strand.
AAAAAAGAAAATTTCTCAAGCTAGGTGGGGGAGGATGCACGGAGATATGAAAAAGGCTCCTCAGGGGAACCGTCATATGCTAATGAAGATGTGAGTGAACAAATACCTCTGTGATTGTATAGCCAAATTAGAAGAATTTGGATAAAGTTTATAACTGTTAGGATTATAAATTAAGCAAACAGTAGACTTGTATCCTAGTCTTAACTTACCATAATATATTTCAATTTGTGAACTACCACCTTAAAAAAAATTAAGAAATAAAAAAAATATATATCATTATGGACTCCAAAAACTGTAATGTGACAGCTAAATGCTAATTATGAGCAAGGGACACCTGGGTGAAATATTATTTTATGCAAAAGAAATCATGTTAATGCTCCAACATATAGATAATGTACCAGTGACTTATGCACGGCACAGTTGCATATCTGAGGCATGAAACTTTAGTTAATCATAACGATTTGGAGTTTCACATAATCAGCACTAATACGGGTCATTCATTTTCCACCTCAAATTAGTGACGTTATGATAACAGATACATTTGTTTTATTTAGAAATTGAAATAAAAATGTCTTCATTTCGAAATTCTAATAAAGGAGTAACATATTCTATAACTAATCTATATGAATATAGTGCTGTCAGATTACAAGTGAGCAATATAATGCCAGTATAGTTTCCTGTAAATTAATGCATCATGATCTGGGAAGATAATAAGCAAACTATAATACCTGAAGTTCATGCTCATTAAACATATCAATCCAATTTTTCTGTATAAGCTGTTGAAATCCCCTCAGGAAATGAGAACTTTGTTGACGTATCTGCAAGTGAAGCCATTTTGAGAATGTCGTATAATAATACAAGGAATGATACAGCAAGAGATGGAAATTGAATGGATTGAAGATCACTTGTTGCATACCTGATAGTTTAAACGGTGATTGGCTACAAGATGAATGAATGTAATGACACTCTCATTAGTGACACGTAGGTTTTTCCCTCCTGGTAGCAGCTCCTCTTCTGTTTGCTCTCCATACTCATTATTTACAACAACAAAGTACAGTTCTAGCTCTGAAACATCACCTTCATAATGCTGCTTATCATAGCACAATGAAGAAAAAAAGGAGTAAGTGTTACAACAAGATATCAACAAAGACACAAATGTCACACCCTTTCTTCCAATCACCATGATGCAACTTCAGTATTTTATATCCACTGTAGATCAGACCAAAATACACAAACAAAAAACATTACAAGTCAAGTGCATCGACACCACTGCCCTTTTCTCCTGAGTGGAAAATGAATCATGGCTTAACTGAGAGTCAATAGTATCACACGGCCCAGCCATCTTAAAATATGTGTGCTTACGTAACTTAGAGTTACTGTCCATCCTCACAAGGTATATATAAAAACTTGCTTCATGGCATTGATTTGTCTACTCTGGGTAGCAATTGTTTTTCTGTTTAAATGACATATTTATCCTCTAAAAAGGATTGCAAACGTTCCATTATTTCCAATACACCGTTGCAAAACCAAGCATTTTGTTTATTCAAAGCAATAAAACAGTGTTTGAGGTCAAAAATACACATACTTTTTTTTCTCTTTAATATCAAAATCAAAATAAGCATTGAAGGACAAGCTAAGATTAAATCAGGATAAAATAATTTACTTTTAAGATAATAAGGCTAAGGCTAAATCAAGGAAGATAAATAAAAATTACCTTTAAGAAAATAAGGTGGCGATATAACTCTGGGTCCAAGGAAGGCAAGTCATTCAAATAATTGTACCTTCTCGAGAAAAAAAATTTATGCTATTTAAGAATGCAACAATGGTAGTAGATAATCTTTGTCTAGTGTATTTAAAACATGGAGATACTCATTATCACATAAAAGATAATTATTTAGTACTCAAGTCACCTCAAAATTAGTCTTAAACAAAACTACATTGGTTTCGGATACATAAATTGTTTCCCACTCAGACCTATTTGTTGTCATAAATTCCTTATATCCTTATGTAAAGGAACATAATCTTATAGCCTTCATTGAAGTGAACAAATAATCAAATGTAAAGAACTGACAAACAATTTAAAACTTACTTTTGCTTTAATTTGCTTAAGAAGAACGTTGCAAATGGTATGTCAACGAGAATTCCTTCAAACATGGCCTACAGGAAAGTGTGAACATAAATAAAATGAAAAATAACATAAGTTTTATACTAATTGAACAGGAATTTATATATGGCACATATAAACATCCAGAAATAAAGGGGGAAAAAAAAGGAAAAACCATCTAAAAGAACATAGTATGAATAGATAAACATAGAGCAAACTAAATTATAGAAAATGTTTAAGTAATTCCACTTAAATTGCAAAGACCATCTGCTCATGTCCCTAAAATATTGCACAAGGACAGATGTTCTTTTGTTATTGTGACAAATTAATGTAACTATGTAAGATTATTGAGATATGCAGAGCACAAATTGCTATAACAGAAAAGAATTGACCCTACTTTGTTTTGAGCCAATTTGTTTTCAATTTTGAGAGCACCTTATAGAAGAAAATGCATTCTCGTGTTTATGATGTGTTTGAGAAAATTCATGTTAAATTTAATATAGCAGAATAAAATGAAAATAAGTACACTTGGGATTGCTTCAGAAAGGTAGTGCATTTGGAGACTATTGTCGAATACCTAATAAAAATTTCAAAATTCATTATACTTTGGTACAATTCATTTTCATGTTACACACTTGCAGAATGAAAAACAAACGCTACCTTGGTGTTAGCTAAAAAGAACTTTGTTGAACTACTCTATCCTGAGCAGGGTTATTAATTTCTAGTGAGTGATATATATGCACGTCACGTCTATTTTCTACATATAAAATGTCTTTTGTCAATCGCATGGTATTCTAGTTGAATTTTTAAAGAGAGAATCAATCAAATGTGATTTAACAGCAAAGACAAGCCACCGGTAAAAGAAGAAATCATACCTTTGCAAGAAGAGTTCCAAGAAAATGGAAAAATTGGAGATGCTGCTCGTGTATCATTCCTGATCCAGGATTAGGGTAAAGCAGGTGATCAGACGTTTCCTGGAAATATCAAACCGTGGTAAATGTGAAGAATAAGAAATGAGCCAATGATTCAATCTGTATGAATTATAACAAAACCAGGAATTGGATTTCTCTCTCTTTTAATGTTTAAAATTGCTCTCTATCTTATTATGTGCCTCAGGTCTTGAATTATGCTATTGAACCTTGGATTCAAATTCCCTCTTAAATTATATACATGGCTGTCACATGAAAGATAATGATTAATTAAGGCAAAGATGTAAATGACAAAACAGTGATTTTTTTCTTTAGTTCTAATAACAGCTCATTTTTCCTATCCTTTCAGTGATGTCACAAAATTAACTATATAAAAAAATTACTTCTTCTATCTTCAATCATTCTGTTTTGAAGTATCTAAATACTATCTTTTATCTTTTCAAAACACTGAACTGGATCCTACAATTCAAGTCCATTCATGAATCACAATTCATGAACATGATATTTGATTCTCAATTCAATCATACATTTGATGATCATGGGTTATGGCACATTATCTTCTAACCATCAATCAAAAGATTCTAGATCTTTATTATTGACATCCTAACGGAAACAATTACACTTTTTAATCCAGAGAAGAAAGTTGAATCTTACAAATAAAAACCAAGAAATCAGACGAAATATGTTCATAAATTAAGGAACATGCTCCTATGATGTTGTTAATGCAGATATATATAGTCTCTAATCATGGAAGTACAATTTGATACAATTATGACACTTCATTATTTTAAGCAACTGTCAAACCTTTCTCCATATAGGGTTTTTGACTCACTCAAAGTCTACATGATCTCCGCTATGGTCTCTTAATTTAATGTAAACAAACTTCAAATATCAAAATGCATAGAAAAAGGTTTCTGCACATGAGCATGCATCATCTAAAACCATGCCAATACATGTGTCTGTGTCTGTGTCTGTTTCATGTTTGTCTCCCGAAAATACAAATGTGAAGAGTTACCAATAGAAATCTAGTACCTTAAACAACCCATACTGCACATCAAAGGCTGCTCGAGTAATGTTTTCCATGAAATCTTTGAAAATCCCACCACCATCAATACCAGCCTCTTCAACTCCGAATTCATTGACAAATGTCACACGAATCTGCATGTTGAACAGCTAAAAAGGGTCGATCAGGTCGTCAAATAACTCAAAACCATTTGTTTTCTTCTCTTAACAACATATAGAAGGAAGAAGACTGGATTCTGAATAGCAAACACCATGTTTATATATTAAAGAAGTACAAAGACAGAAAGAGACATTACCAATCCTCGTAGATCCTCTTCAGACAGCGCACTCATCTGATTATAGGCATCTTCCAGAATACGATCGCGGCGTATTTTGAATCGGTTTCGAGCAAAAACACCATGAGACTCATGTACTTGCCTCACTGCTGCTAATTGGGACTGGAAGACGGACATACACATAGTACCAGACAGATGAGGTAAGAAAAATCCCAAATTTGAGTTGAACATAGGCAAAACTGATCTTAAGCATCAAAACAAGATTTAAATTGAGAAAATAACATTCTTCCTCTAGAAAGCATCGACACACTACAAGAGTTCATGCCAGTATTAAACATGACATGCAATGCTCCAAAACCTTTCAACACGTTCGGGATTTTGCTGGGCAACATGTTCCGGAAACACAAAGGACATGCTGAGGGACAAAATTCCATTTTATATATGGGACCCTAACTTTAGAAACAGAAACTGCAGTTTTAAGAATAAAATGGTAAGACTTAAAATACATAGAACAGTTGCCAATCTCTCATGGTATCATTAATATAAAGCATCTAAATATTGGGTAGAAGAAGAAAAGGTAGACAGACACGAAGTGATCTCTTTCTCTCATTTTCTTCCAATTTTGAGCACTTCCACCAGATTGGTGCAGTACTTGAGAAAATAATTTTATTTTTGGTTTTTATGTATATATGCCTAGTTAATTAGATTTGAAATTCAAAATCTTCTTTTTTATGGGGATTATGTTAACATTAAATTTGGGAGTACCCTCTACTCTATAACTTAGTCACTTACAGTGAATATCTTAACCCTGCTTGTAAACGGTACCAGGAAAGGAGCTAGCTTCAATATTTCATAAGCTCTGGTATTTTCTAATCCAGCCTGGAAAGCAAGTAATGAGTGTTAGAAAAGCAGAATCAGAAAATAATCTTGGAAGCTAAAAAAGAATTGAACTACTATACCTGAGAAATAAAGAAATCATTGACACCATCAGCATGGAAGTCACTGGGGGGAGTAAACTGCCGTCTATTGTTCCAATCTTGCAGCTAGAACAACAGAACAAGTTACAAGTACAGAACAGAACATAGTTTTAATATGTCATATGTCAAATGATATAGAGCACATCCTTTAGGATACGAAACCTATCAAAATAGAGCAGAGGACCGTAATTTAATTTCAACATTAAGTCGATACTAATAAACTATAATTGCATAGAACATCATCAATATCAAACATAACTTCTAGTGGGAGACAGAATCCAATGAAAAAATAACATACAAATTGAGCAAAATTTTGCTTGTGTATACCTGTGAGAGGAGCTCAGAGGCAACACTGCTAACCCTGTGTTGAATAAATTCTACAGGGTGCCTCTTTTGTGCGTTGTTTTGGGGCACAAATTTTACTGAATTAGGGGATGCCATAGGATTCACCCATAGTAGCTGCCACAAGGCCTGTAGAAATTCACATATTACAACAATATCAATCAGAATTCAATTGTCAAAAAATGACACCAATTAAAATAAAATTTGTGTCCCTTGCACTTCAATCAGTCACAGATGTAATAAATATAAAAGTCCCAACCAAGTCTTATTCAACAGATTGTACTACAAACTGTAGGTGTCTTGATCTGTTCAAAATAGATCCATTACATAAAATTTACCAAACAAGATTTTCTTTACTGACATTCATGTTAATATTGAGATTATAGACTCTTCAACAGACACTTACCTGTCTGAGTATGATAATTAGGCCTTTGATATCCTTCAGTGATAGTGGCTTTTTCTTTTTTTTAAAATACC
>JAYMTB010001209.1:0-11419 GCA_036897585.1 Francoa sonchifolia
AATAGAAAATGGGTTAATATGATTAATTTATTTAATCATGACCCATTTATTACTTAGTGAAATTTAACTTATCATTATAAATAAATTACAAAATGTCTTAAGAGTATAAGTGTTAGATTACAATTTAACCCCTTGGAATGTAAAAGATTTTCAGTTTAGCCCTGAACTAATCTATTACTAATCGCGAATTTTTTAAATTATTTACCCTCTGTTTCTATTCCCTTTTTATCCTTATGATTTTCTTAATTTATAATTAAGTTTACCCGTAATTACTTACTATATAAAAAAAATCACACGATAATAAATATAATTCTTTATTGATCGAACATATGACATTCTTATTCGAACATTATTTTATGTTTATTTGCACATTGGTACTTACTCGAAATATAGCACATGTATTCGAAAGAGTAATAAATTTTAAGTATTTATTAAGTACATATTTAATTGCGTCATCAATTGGCTAAACTACGATTAAATTTCATAAAGACCGTCTGCGGGGATCGCGCGTGCCTAGGGTACAGGATATTTGATAGAAACAAATGCCATAACGTAGGAAAGAAACATTCCTGTCCGTTAGGTTTTTAGTATTTCCCGCCTTCTTCTTCGCACATTCTTCTGTCTATGGCATTTCCCTCTGTTTTTTCGGATCTCCTCATTTCTTCTTCTTCTTTTCCTCTTTCTCTTCCTTCATTATGGATGATCGTATCGAAGATCCTGACCATGATGCTTTTGCCTCTTTAACCAACGCACCTGCTCCATCTCATATGGTTCACTCTCATAGTCACCATGTTCGAACCACCTCCGCTCCTAAACGCTTCCATCCCATGCGTAAACACAGCCTTGAAGAGTCTTGTATTTCTCACAACATTGATAATTACTATGAGTCTTCTGATGATGATTTTTTTCCTTATTCTACCTCTACTAACCCTAATCTTGCGTCTGGTGAGTTTCGTCTCGACCAGATCCTCAGTATTGATGCTGCTAATGATGAACCTTCGGAGATTCCTCTGACGGAGTTTATTGGGAGCGGTGGTGGCACTGGGATATTTAGGGTTCCGTTTCGTGCTGCTGTTCATCCGGGTCGACCGTTGTTTCTTGAGCTGAGGCCTCATCCTTTGAGAGAAACTCAGGTTGGTAAGTTCTTGAGGAATATTGCCTGTACAGAGACTCAGTTGTGGGCAGGGCAGGAGAATGGAGTCAGGGTGTGGACTTCAGATAATTCTTATGATCCTGGTTGCGGCATTGGTGGTAGGGTGAGGAGGGGGGATGAGGAGGCTGCACCATTTCATGAATCGGGAAATACCTCGCCCACCACGTGTTTGCTGGTTGATAATGGGAGTAAGTTGGTATGGAGTGGGCATAAGGATGGGAAGATTAGATCTTGGAAAATGGACCAGCCATTTGATCATTCCCCCTTTAAGGAAGGTCTATCATGGCAAGCACACAAGGGTCCTGTTACTTCTATGGTGATGACTTCTTATGGTGAGTCTTAAATTTCCGACCGTCGATTGCATTTAATATTGTTTTTTGGACAGCTAGTATTAAATCATGGAGACTGTGATAACATTCCTCCTAGTGAGGCCAGTGTATTTCGTTAATGTGTAGTCTAGTCTGTAAATTATGATTAGCTTACTTAGGAATGTCTAATGTTGTATACCAGCAATCTAGTTTAACTTGACAAATTTCTATAATGTATTTAAATCAATAGTTGCCTTAAATCTGTTAATAGTTTCCTTGGTGGAATAACGAGGCAATATCTATCATTATTAAAAGCCTGTGAGTTATGTGATATGTTGTCATACTTAAATATATGCTATCCTTTTTTTCTCATCTTGATGTTGCATAATTTGTTTCTCATGAAAATTCTGCAAATTATCTATATTCTTTTTATTTTCAGGATAGTTGAAGCTGATGCACTGTTAAAAAATTCCTTTTCTCCGTTAGTAGCTGATTCTGTAGAATTTAGTCATATAATGCCATTTCCTTTAATGCTTGTATAACTTAAAGTCGGTACTTTTTGTTATTGTAACATTGAAAATATTGACACAGTTTATGGTTCTGTTTTTCAGTATTAAAACCACACTAACAATCCTATTTACTTTGCACTGTTTGTATTATGGGACGGACTAACTTAAAGGTCTTTGTATTTAGCACTTTGTTAAAATTTAGCCTGTCTTTTACATTCGAGCAATTATACCCCTATTCAGATTCTATTGAAAGCTTAACATTGATGAATGCTGATGGATGAAACTCCATTCCATATATGTTCATGGTGTGCAATACTGTTTTTCTCATAAATAATTCCACTGACTTTCATCAATTTTTCTTGCAATAGTTGACTGTAAGGATTTCAATGAATCGGCTTTTGGAACATGTGTTTTAATTGTTTCTAACTAAAATTTCATGGGCCAAATTGCTACCGAGTGATAGACACAGGGACCAAGACTGTATCTACTACTTTTTGATTTTATGGATGTGCTGTGTGCCTCATCCTCAAAACCCTCAAAAATAGAGTTTATGACAATTTGGCAAGTAACTTATCTCTTTGTAACATTATCTTTGTCATATTTTAGAGTCTCAGTTAGGGAAGTCTTTAGTTGGTGTGGGCATTCTTTACTAATGCAAACTAAATAATATTATTTCTCTATAGACGTATATTATTTATGAGTACAAGTTTACGCTTCTCACTATCACTTCAATTTTATGCTGCTTTTATCCAGGTGACATGTGGTCAGGTTCTGAAGGTGGTATTATTCCGGTCTGGCCATGGGAAACCATTGAAAAATCTCTTTCTCTATCACCAGAGGAAAAACGTATGGCTGCTTTACTAGTGGAGAGGTCATTCATTGACCTTAAGAGCCAAGTAACTATTAATGGCGTCTGCAGTATATCTTCTTCAGATGTAAAATTTCTACTAGCTGATAATATCAGATCGAAAGTTTGGTGTGCCACGTCTCTGTCCTTTTCACTCTGGTATGTTATCACACAAGACATTCTCATACATGAGTTGTTATATTTGTATAGTTCATACGTAAAAGTCGTTATGGTTGTATTGGACATTACAGTGGCATTTAGTTTAGACAATATTTCTTTAGGTTTATATTCTGATCTGTTTATGCCACATAGATGAAACCTTTAACCTTGAGAAACAGATTTTTCATGGGTGTTTGAGGAGAAGGGAGATTGATGTCAACATAGATTTGATTTTGCCCACGTATCATATATCCTAGTTTGACATGTTTTACTTGTGAGAAACAGTTCTAATCTAGATTTAATAAGGTTTTCGTATCCCATCTGCTTATTCAATCATACGCATAAGGTGGCACAGATGTAAAAATAATTAATCTAATAGCTAAAGATACAACATATTTTATCATTAATTTGCAACATGCTCAATCAGCTTGTTATGGGAAAAGAATGTTAAACCCAAATTTTTTATTATTAAATCCTTCAGATTTGGATTCTATTTGAATGAGTGGTTAAAATTTCCACATCACATTTGATTAAACGGATCAGATTCCGATAGAAAAAAAAAACTAATACATTTACGGAAGGGAAACTGTATCATTTCAAAATCATAATCCTCAATAGAGTGCATCATTTAATAGTATCTTATTGCTTTGGAAGAATTCTTATATCTAGAGAATTCTGAGAGAATTCTGAGAGTTGGTGGTGCCCCAGGGATTCTCGTACAAGGGAGCTCCTGAAAGTATTTAACATAGAAGGCCAGACTGAGAATCGAGTGGACATACCATCAGTGCAAGATCATCCAGTAGAAGATGAGATGAAGGTCAAATTAAATTCCACTTCAAAAAAGGAGAAGTCACAGGGCTTTTTGCAACGGTCACGGAATGCCATAATTGGAGCTGCAGATGCTGTTCGTCGAGCTGCAACTAGGGGGGCAGGGGCTTTTGCAGAAGATGCCAAGAGAACAGAAGCACTGGTGCTCAGTGTGGATGGAATGATTTGGGTTGGCTGTTCGAATGGCTTACTTGTCCAGTGGGATGGAAATGGAAATCGTTTGCAAGATTTCAATCATCATCCTTTTGCTATACAATGCTTTTGCACTTTTGGGACACGTATATATGTAGGTTATGTGAGTGGTATTATCCAAATATTGGATCTTGAGGGAAATGTGATTGCAGGATTGATGGCACATAATAGTCCCGTGATACAACTGGCTGCTGGGACTAGTTTCATTTTTAGCCTGGCTACTCATGGTGGTATACGTGGATGGAACGTTGCATCTCCTGGACCTCTTGACAACGTAATACGTTCCGAATTGGCCGGGAAAGAATTGGCGTACACAAAAAGAGACAATGTTAGGATATTAATTGGAACATGGAATGTTGGTCAAGGAAGAGCCTCTCATGATTCCCTTATGTCATGGTTGGGTTCTGCATTATCAGATGTTGGTATTGTTGTTGTAGGGCTGCAAGAAGTAGAGATGGGTGCGGGATTTCTTGCAATGTCTGCCGCAAAAGAAACTGTAAGGTTCTAGTTAGTTATTATTATTGATTGTTGGTTTGTGTTTTCTTGTCCCAGAAGTACCTGCCTGAATTTGGAGCTACACTTGTGCCTGCATTTATGAAATGGTTTGTGCTGGGTTTATATTGATATTTTGGGTTGTAGAGGTACTCTTTCTTGAGAGGGATAAAACAATGATCTGTTTATATGATCTTTTATAATAACTCATTATCCTTTGCCTAAAATAGCTACGTTTTACTTAAATCTACATTAAGACATTTTGGTTAAGTGGTGTGTTGAGTGTGTTAGTGTTCCAGTGTTAACTAAGATCCAAAATAGTCTAAATAGGCTCACAACAAATAATTATTGTTTTGGTGTTACTGTTTTTCTACTCACTTTAAAGGAAGTTGTAATTTTTAAAACAAGAGGAGATGCCATAATCTTGGGTTACCTCGGGATAGGTCAATGTAATTTACCAATAATTTTAATTCTTTAACTTTGGAAAATAAGTAAGCTCAGATATTTGTTTTTTGACTTTAGAAGTCATTGCAATAAATTAACATCTGATGGAAAGCCATGAATATTTCGAAAGAAGCTTATAAATGTATAGAATTATGATGTCTTTTGTTTGATTAATAATTGGTTTTTAGTAAGACAGTTCATGAATCTCTGATTGAAAATCACCAGACCTCTAGTAAGAATTTCTAATAATTTTGCCTACAATGGGTTATAGGTTTGAAAATCCTATACTACAATTTCTCTAAAAGATATGTTCATCTACCCAAACTATCATATGTATGTCCTTTTGCACGTGGTATATGCAAGTATACTAAATCTTTGATTTATCAGCATTATGTTGATTGCTTCTTTAATAAATTACTATTTTTGCGAATGAGATATTTATATTTATTTTGGGAGCCTAGTTCAGGGATCATGAATTTCTGAACTACGATCTCACTTGTCAAAACCAGCTCTTCTGATTTCATTCGAATGATTGTATTCATACAGAATTCAAATATCTCAGTGCCCTGACGTCACATTTTGTATAATGAAATTAAATTAGGCGAAAACAAAATTTACTATGGAACTAAATGCAGTAGAGAATGGATTGGAAGAACATTATAATTTTTTTTTTGGAAAAAATCATGAATGAAAAAGGATTAAAAATGACTGAAAAATGGTACATGATTGAAAACTTTATAGCTACTGAATTTTATAAATGGCAAGTTGTGTTGTGATTACAGTGGAAATGGAGACAGGGGATAGATTAAAGGAAAGTTAGTAGCCTTGGCACCAATTGCAATTGGCGTGGTGGCATTGGTGGCGTGGCAGAAATGGCCACTATAGGGCCACTATATCAGAAGCGGTGATGAACTCATGAAGCATAGATATCGATATATAATACAAGTACGACGCTACGGTAGTATGCGATATCTAAAAGTTAAAAATTAAGTAGTAGATAGTGCATCAATTGAGTCATGACCTGAATTGTGACATGTCGAGTCTGTTTTGGCTATAAAATTTAGTAGGTAATTAAGATGTCTTAGAATGTGTTATCCCTGTTAATACATTGGTTCATTCAGTCTCCTGATATGCTTTTCCCTCATGCCTTATAATCTGACTGTCTCTTTGTATATTTTATATGTTCTGTGTTTACTTTTCCATCCCAATTGCAGGTAGGAATTGATGGCAGCTCTGTTGGGCAATGGTGGCTAGACAACATAGGAAAGGCATTAGAAGAAGGAACAACTTTTGAGCGAATGGGTTCTAGGCAGCTGGCTGGCTTGCTTATATCTCTTTGGTAAGAATTGTCTCCAATGACTTGGCTGCTGTAATATAATGTGTTTATTTGTAATATGGTTTTCCTCTCTATGCTAAAACATCTTACATGCCTCATTCATATCCTCCAGTTTTTGACCTTCAATATCCTATATCATGTATTCTTCTATTACTGATTTAGGGTAAGAAAGCATCTTAGAAAACACGTTGGGGATATTGATGCTGGTGCAGTTCCATGTGGATTTGGCCGTGCAATTGGTAATAAGGTTGGTACTTCTTGTCATCATAGTGGTAGTACATTTGTACTTTGAAATAGAATGAAGAAGTCAGTTTTAGACTTCTCAGCTCATTTCAGTACCTAATTAACTGCACTAAACTTTCATCTTTGGCATTTTCTTTATTTGATTTTGAATTTTTCATCTAAATGGTTACTCTACGTCGAGCAATCCACAATAGGAAATATTTAACTAGATTCACAGCAAAGCTTCTTATAACTTATGATTGTCTGTGCTCGTGTTTCATTATTACATTCAACGTAAGATTTGGATAAGTGGAGAGTGTATGTCGGCTATCAAATTGAACACCAAATCGTACATCTCATATGAAAAAAATGGTGTATGTAATAATGTGCTGATCCAATGTGTCATAACATGGTGTTTGTATGTGTGTCTCTTTCAGTTGTTACCTTCAACATGTTGTTACTAAAATTTGAATCATTCTTAAGCATTTGGGCGTGATAATTTGCAAGATGTGATTAAGGCATTCAATATGCTCTATAAATAACTGTTATGCAAAGGATTTTACTTGTGTTTGTGCAATCGATCATAACATGAAATTATTTGCTAATGAGTTGAAAATAAACATAATTTTCTCAAGTGGTATAACTCAATTATAATTTAATGAGGCCATTGGTGTCATGAAGGTTATATAGCTTTTGCATAAATATGGCTTATTTTCAGTGCCCTTAGTGTCCAATCATCTCCTTTTATTACATATCACAGCAAACCTAGAAATATAAATTAAATATTAATGACAATGGTATTATTGGTATGTCACTTTTAGCTTATCAACACAATACATTGTCAATGAGTGAAAAATTACAAGTGCACAATTGTTTCTAATAACACCTAAAAAAGATAAAAATGATAAGAGAATCAGGCAGGTGCATCAGCTGTGACTAGAGTGTTTGGTGTTGGGGCATTTAAACTAGTATCCAAATCTATTTTACTTGGTGCAACTAGTTTTGCTATGTCTTTCTTTAATTGATAACAAAAGGCTACATTTGTCCAAGCAGGGAGGTGTAGGTCTGAGAATCAGAGTATATGATCGGATAATGTGCTTTGTGAATTGTCACTTGGCTGCCCATTTGGAAGCAGTCAATCGCCGTAATGCAGACTTCGATCACATTTATCGAACAATGGTCTTCACTCGGTCATCGAACTTGCTTAATAATGCAGCTGGTATGGTGCCACACCTGTTTTTGTGTTGCTATCTTGCCTTCTCCACATATTTATTCTGACTACTTTATTCTTCTGGCTTACCATTGGTCCTCTCTGTTGCAGCTGGTGTCTCAACTTCAGCTCATATGCTTCGTGGTTTAAATGTATGTCCTTGGTTTTCTTAATTTAAATTTAGCCGCATGCCTTATCATCATGAGTATTAGCTGAGTTAAAATCCTTGATGTTTTAACAGGCTGTCCAGAACCAGTCTGAAGAAACGAGGCCTGATTTATCTGAAGCAGATATGATTGTCTTCTTTGGCGATTTTAATTACCGGCTTTTTAGTATATCTTACGATGAAGCAAGGGATTTTGTTTCCCAAAGATGCTTTGATTGGCTCAGAGAGAAGGATCAACTCCGGGAAGAGATGAAAGCTGGGAAGGTTTTCCAAGGAATGCGTGAAGCACTAATCAAATTCCCTCCAACCTACAAATTTGAGAGACGTCAAGCAGGTTTAGCAGGTACTATTTAGTATAAACAATTTTAGATAATCTTTTGACTATTTGAGGTTTTTGTTTCATATTGCTTCTTCACTGTTAAATAACAAGTGAACAGAATCACTGGCCTATTTATAGTCCTCCACAAAGGAGGAATCTGGTTGACATTGTTTTGCTTTTAGCAAAACTTTCTTTAATAGTTATAAGTTTTTGAAAATGTACTCTGCTTATGTTCCAGGATATGATTCTGGGGAGAAAAAGCGCATTCCTGCCTGGTGCGATAGAATAATATACCGTGACAGTCGGGCAGATTCATCATCTGACAGTAGTTTAGAGTGCCCTGTAGTATCATCCATTTTGCAGTATGTTTCATGGTTGGCTTGTCTATTGTTGCATTTTTTGATCAGTAGTTCTGAGTTTTTGTTTCTGTTATTTTCCAGGTATGATGCTTGCATGGATGTTACTGATAGTGATCATAAACCTGTCCGATGTAAATTTAATGTTAGAATTTCTTATCTTGATAGATCAAGCAGGAGACAGGACCTTGGGAAAATAATTAGAACTAATGAAAAAGTCAAGTCTATACTTGATGAATTACGCTATGTTCCAGAAAGTGTTGTTAGCACCAACATGATAATTCTTGAAAACCAGGATGCGTCAATTTTGCGTATAACTAACAAATGTGCGAAGGATAGAGCAATATTTAATATCAATTGTGAAGGTCAGTCCATTGTGAAGGAAGATGAGCTAGCAGAAGATCATCCTCCAAGAGGCTCATTTGGCTTTCCCCGATGGCTTGAGGTATTGTCCACCACTTGTAAGCTTAATAAACATGCTAGTTTGTGTCAAAACCTGGGCTTGTTCTTCATGTCCTTGAATGCAACTGACAATGAGCTTGAATTGGCCTCTAACTATTTGGATGTGCTACCTAACTGGTCAACCAACCAGGCGACCTCATGGCATCAAACTGAGCACTCATATAATTGTATTTAATAACATCAAGGGATTGGGTCCAGGAGAACTAGATCGCTGAGAATCTAGTTGAACTTTAAAACAACAGGAAGTTTTGAATGTTGACCATGACTCAACACATCGCAAAAGCTGCATCCATAATTTTCTTCTGTCTAAATGCATCTTAATCTTCAAGAGATTGTGTTAACTTCCAATATATGATTTATTGATCTTTGCACTCTCTGGCAAATAGTCTGAAGAGCGAAAGAGCATGCTGATTGTCAAAAAACTTGTTTTAGGTCATTTTCCCCACTTAATCATTCCGGTTGTTTTTTCTATTGGTGATGTTCATACATCACCTTAAAAATGAACAACAAAAGGAGCATCCCTTACGATTGTTCTATTTGGGTTGATTCTAGGGGAGTGATTCTTGGATTTGTAAGGGATCTTTGGGGATGCTTGTGAGTGAAGCTTCCTCTTCGAAATCCGGGAATCAATCCTACAGAATCAACCCTAAACAGGGCATGTCATAGGTATAGCATTTTGTTTTCTTGTAATTGGATTCGTTTGTACGAAAGGCAGTAACATTTATGCTGATATCGAGTAGGTGATTCTCTTTAATCTGAACTAGTGTATGTACTTACTATGTTTCAAACTTTTGACCATAGGTCACACCAGCATCTGGCATTATTGAACCTGATCAATTTGTCGAGGTCTCAGTACGTCATGAAGAGTTTCATACGCTAGAAGAGTGTGTTGATGGCATTCCGCAAAACTGGTGGTCTGAAGACACTCATGATAAGGAAGTGATTTTGGTTGTAGGTATCCGTGGAAGTTGCTCAATTGAAACAAGAGGTCACCGGATTAAGGTGTGTCACTGTTACTCGGCCAAGACAGCTCGAAATGACAACACCTACATCTCTCGGAAAAATCAAGGTGGTTTACGTCACTGAGCTGAACATGGGCACCTCAGTAGTTCTTCCATTGTTGTATTTCAGCTAAATATAATGGGTGATCAGAGGCGGAAGCAGCATTGTAACGGGAGACCAAAGGCATTCAGTTCTTCTTTTGACAACTATTTCCAGGAAGTGATGTTAAATATTAAGGAGCTTGGTCGCCATATTCCACTCATCTGTGACAGGTTCGGTTTTCTTTTGTTTTCACATTCTTAATTAGAAACTAGTAATTTTTTAAAGTCGTTGGACTGTCAATTTCATAGTTAAGAAATAGAGTGGAGTTCTCGTCTGTGGAAAGATCACCTGATCCAGACTTTGCTAAAAAGGGTTGGACCAAAATTAATAGGAAAGTTGCATTTGCTCATTTAATATATTTTCTGTTAAATTTTTGGGATTTTCAATCTTGTTTAGTGTAGATTTGATTATTGAACAAGTAGAAAGTTTGAAGTTTAGTATTGTAAAAGTCTGATTCTGTAATACTCTTATATTTGATTGTTATAGATTTACAGATTCAGGTATAAAGGTATATATATTTAAGGGCAAATCTGCTTTGATACAGCTAATATAACAATCAACGCCTCCTGACTTTCTTCCTTCTGGTATATGGATGACACGTGGGTAAAAACTCCATATCACGAGGGATAGGTGTATGCGTGCACCGCCCACGTGTCATGACAAGGGCCTCAGTGCAATTTCCCCAAAAGTTAACTAAGGTTGGCTTAATTAAAAGACAATTTCGACATTTCACCCTTGACTAAAGGGCAAATTGGATATTTAGCTCCATCTCCTTCATCCATTGGCTGAAATTTGATCGTTCGCCATTGATGACCTTCTTCGGCCGCCATTGCTTCCGTCAATTGATTTCGTAAATTTCAAGAATTCAAGCTTAAGTGTCGTATAATTTATAGAATTATACTTACAATTTATATAATTTACAGAATTATACGTGATATTTATATTCCGTGAATTGTATCGAAAAATCGAAAATTTTTGATTGTATGAAATCACAAATTTGATGTAAATTGGAAGGCGAATACCAATTTATTTAAGTTATGAAACCTTAAATTATCAATTTTACCGATTGTAATCACATCTAAAATGAGCTCGGTTAGATAATCGATTAGTATATAAGATATAATCGATTACCTTATAATATACCATAACATAATCGATTATGTTAATTAAGATCAATGAAAAATGTAATCGAATAGGTCTAGAACACAAACAATTATGTAATGAAATTTCTAATCCATTAGGTGTAAATGTAATCAAATAGAAATACTTACACTTTCTTATACATTGTAATCCGTCATTACAATATTTGAGT
>JAYMTB010001210.1:0-11419 GCA_036897585.1 Francoa sonchifolia
CTGATTCAATCGATGTCGTTTCCTTGGTTGGGTTGCCTCCCAACAAGCGCTTCGTTTAACGTTGTTAGCTTGACGTACTCCAAGGTTAGGGAGGGTCGCTAAAATGAGTCATGTCCACCATACATTCAATGCCTTTATAGTAGCGCTTTACCCATGAATGTCTCGATTTCAGCTTGTTCGGTGGTGACTCCAAACGAGAATTGAAAGGATGTAGTTGTTGCCTCAATGTGAATTTTCTTTGTATGCTCCTTTTATCATACATCCTTTTCTCCTCCCAACCAGCATCATTTTGATAAGCAAACTACTTGAAAATACTGACATCATTATCATGCAGACGCTTTCGCTTTAGGTGGGATTAAAAATTTGGAAGAACCTTGCCACTTATGATGTATTTAGAAATATTCGGATCTTCATCATGTTCATCCTCAGATTTGATATTGGGAAGACACTCAGCCACTGAATTTTTATCACCCCTTTGTAGTGCATCATTTGAAGTCTTACATGTTTTGAATTTTACTAGTTTCAAAAATAATTTTTGGGCATTTCAAATCTTTTGGTTTAATAATTTGATTATGCGTGAAAAAAAAAATTCTGAAACAAAAAAATCTATTTAATCTAGTTTATCATTTTTTTAAATCGCAATTAAAAAATTATAGAAAAATTGTGAAATGCATTTTTTTTAACAATTTAGTATATATGTATATCTATAGTGTGAATATTGGAGTTCTTAGGTTCATATGAAATTGATGTACAATGGAGATTTTTAGAGATTCTTTTAAATATCTATTTCTGTGGATTTTCAAAATGGAATTTTGGAGCTCATAGTCCACTTAGAAATTCTATGTAGAGTTTTAAATTGTTATAGCAATTTTTTTTCAAATACAAAAATTTTAAGTGAATTTAATTTCAAATTCTATAAAATAATAAAATTTTACTTTTCGAATTTCGTATTTCGTATTCAAACTATTCAAACGGAAGGTAAATGAATATTAGGAGATAAGTTCAAAATTCATTTTATTTTGAATGTTGCCTCTTCTCAATCTTCTCAAAGACAATAGACTCAAATTCCATATACAACTTTTCTTGAAAGATTTACGGATATTGCGAGTTCTTATTATTCTTGAACATTTTAAGCAAGTGAAAAATTATCATTAGCTAAAATAACTTTTTTAGTCTTTCATGTGAATATTTTAATTATTATTGGGTTAAATACCATGGTGCTCTGTTCATTATATTTCGATTTTAAATTATTCTCAGTAACTAAATTTTATACTGTGATTTTATAACAAGTTGTGCTGTGCCGTCAAAATTGGTGAGTTTATTATACCTTAAGTATTGACATGGCAGTTTTTTTATTATTTTTAATTAAATATTATCATTAGGTGTCTCTTTTGTAATTTGTGCCATTTGAGCCTTCTTTTTTGTTTTTATTGGCATTTGTACTATTCGCTCTTTTCCCTCTTGGCTTGAAAGGCTTAATCTAATGGGCCTGTTTTTTTTCCTTTCTAACCCATGTTGGCTATATATTTTCTTTTGAGAATTTAAACGCTTTGGGATAATATTTGGACTCTAAATTCTGTTGGGCTCATCTAAAATTCCACTGTTTGAATTTTAAATGAGTTTAAGTCCATATTGGACTCAACTTTCCAAATACCTAATATAATATATAGCTCAAATTATGTATAAAATCTAACATATTAATTAAAAATGTTTTAACGTTAACATTTGTAGTAATTATGACCTTTGCAACTTATAATAATCAATTAAAAGTGATTGTTTGTTTGTTTTTTCTCTCCAAAAAAACTTTTTTTTTTTCTTCACTTAACAAAATGTGTTGAGTTTGAGCTCACATTTCAAATTTCAATTCGAGTTGAATTCATACTCCAACTTAAGTATTGAAATTCAGACTGAATTTAAACAATAGCCAACGAGACTTGTATAGTCTAATTGCACACTTCTAATTCCAAACTTTTTAAGGTAGATCTTCCTAATATACTTTCTTTTTTCCCCTATAAATTAAGAAATATTTTTCACAATTTGTAGATTGAAAAAAGAAAAGGAACAATGCAGGGAGAATTTATTGAGTTATGCTTTTTGTTAAAGGGAAAAGATTAACAAAAGGAGGAATATAAATTCCATGAAAATAATTGTAAACGCGTGATCTCCATAACATATTAATACAAATAATATTAGGTATATTCCTCTCAAAAACTACAAAATAAATCATCCACTAAATGAGAAAAAATAGACAAATAGAGTATAATTTACAAAATCATAAGATAATTATGAAAAATAAAATGGTGGATACAGAGAGTTAGAAAGCAATGGAAAAAGAGAGGTCCAGTTTTGGTTGGTGTGAGTCTCCAAAATTCAACATTCTATAGAAAAGTTTAAAATTTTTTAAAATAAGTGAAAAAAATGTATGGTATGAAATAATGGATTGGATTAATGAATCCAGTTAAGACAAGAAGTAGCCTTGTGGAATATGCGCCCCTAGTTTGAAAAATAATACACTTCTAAAGACAACAAGTAGCCTTGTGGAATCATTGATGCGCCAATCATTTTGAAAAATAATAGACTTCTCAAACGTCGAAATTAGAATTTATGTTTCAAAATTTGGTAATCCTAATTACAGTTTTACTCTCTTAATTTCTAATATAAATCGATCGTAGGTAAACTAATAATATTTTAGTAAAATAAAAAATTTATAACATTTATTCATGTACCAATCAAACATAAGAATCATGATTCTCAAAATTTAATTGAGTTAATCAAATACAATAATTAATAGATTTTTGAAATATTAATTCCGCAAAATATTTGTTCTCATAATTTAATTTAAAATACGAAATTTCTAAAAGCAAACTTCACCTTAATACTTAATACTGTTAATCTTGATAGTAATATATATTTTTTTTTTTTTGTTAGTGATATCATCCGTTAAATCAGACATATAAAAATCTTTTTTTTTCCTCTAAAGTTGGCATAGTAAAACGAAAAAAAAAAAAAAAAAAAAGTTAGGCATTTTTGCAAGTACTTTGAGGTTATATTAAAAGGTCTAAAATGGAGAGATCAAATCAGTGGTAGGGTAGGTGGATAAGTAGGGCTGATTCGGGTCCATCAAATTAAACAAAAATTCGAATTCCACTCGATTTTATTATATAAATCAGACTATTTGGATTCAATAAACAACACTCTATAAAAGGTAAACTATTGTCCACCAAAAGGATACCATTCCTGCCTATAATTTTCTCTCTATATTTCCATTGTCTTTCCATCCAAACACCCGAATCTCTCCAAATGTATATATTCCATTTGGACAACGTTAAACTAGAGAAAGCCAACGCCATGTTAAGGTACAATCACCTTCGATTAATCGGAAAATTATTTCGATTTTGCTTCGGTATACTCTTTCTCTTATATGTCTCCAAGAGCCTTCCTTTAGCCGGTAAAATCTCCGGCCAGTTTTTCCGGCAACTTTCTAAGATCATTGCAAGCCATCTTTTTATTTTCCTTCTCTGTAACACTATTATTGTCACTCTCTATCTCAATTCCGGCCGAATCTCCGGCGACACGATTGCTGGAAGTAACGCAGAGGCGGAATTGTATGACGAGTTTATGAAAAACAGTGCCGGAGATCGGACAAATTGGCAATCGGAGAATCAGAACTTGACCGAAAAAACAGAGGAAATTG
Organism: Francoa sonchifolia; assembly: GCA_036897585.1. Classification (NCBI taxonomy): domain Eukaryota; kingdom Viridiplantae; phylum Streptophyta; class Magnoliopsida; order Geraniales; family Francoaceae; genus Francoa; species Francoa sonchifolia. The sequence goes on from JAYMTB010001210.1 coordinate 3,695, forward strand.
ATTATCAGGATAAACAGATTATCTCTGTTTCTGATGTAAAGGCGATTGATGATGTGAAAGGGTTTCGGAGGACTTTATCGGAGAAATTGAACAGAGAGTGTTTGGAGAAAGATTGTGGGAAGCTCCGGCGATCGGAGACGGAGATTGGACGGAAATATGTGAGCTCTGGTGGGAATTTGTTGGAAAATTTAAGAGTGGAGGAGGAGTTGAGTAATGAGGAGTTTCAACGGACGATTGAAGCGTTTATTGATAAGCAATTGAGGTTTCGACGGGAAGAGTCGCCGGCCATTGTTGTTCATAATCAGAGCTGAATTAGAGGTGTCGTCACCGGCGCCGGAATAAGAAAAACTTAATGTACAATGTTCATCTTAATGATGAAAGTAAATGGAACTGTAAATAGTAGTTTAATTAAGTAAATAAAAGTTTATAATATGTTTTTAGAGTAGCACGTTAAGGAAATTGGATATGGTCCAATGTTCGATACAATTTATTTTGTTATAAGTGTCTTCAAATAATTAAGCACAAATAAAATCGAATAGGCATCGTAGAAATCTAGAGATGACTCGTACCGGTAAAGAGAGGTGACTACCGTTACTTTTGAGTGTAGCTACCACAACACTTGCTTCTTACACTGTAAGTCCATTGATCACTTTCGAAAAATTTATAATGTTTTCGGACCCATCATATTCCTGCTCCTGCTCAACGTTTTAAAACTAGGTCTTGGACCACACTGTGTTGAATGCAATCATTTACAAATGAAATGAAATGAGTTATCATAACACCTTTCAATCATTATTACTAATAGAAGCAACAAACAAGATTACTTGTTAAGAATGAGCTTAGTCACTTGTTGTTAGAATGATTGCAAACCTCTAATCACTCAAGTTCATTTTCCCCCTTTTAGGGAAATCGTACACTTTTGTTTATGCATGCAATACCATTTTCTTTCTTGCCCATATGTCAAGTTTTCACTATCTTTCTTTTTGCAATTAAATGCAAAATATCATAATTTATAATTATTAACAACAAACTTGTCGAGTTTCATGAATTATGCTCCAAATTCGATCCTTTTGAGGGTATTTCCAAACAATTTTGACCTATGTTTTTCGGATATTAGAAACCAAAAAATATTTCCAACTCTAAAATCTACTTTTCATATAGTGAATTATAGATGTGGTTCGATATTATTGGGAGATTGGATTTAGATTACTAGTGAATAATTCATTTAGGTTTGCCTAACATGCTTTATTTCGTTACCTTCTTTTTTCCCCTCCTTTTCCTCCACTTTCCTTAGGACAATAATGATTAAATCCACCATCAAAGTGTTGAGGTAAATTAATTAGTCATGAATTTGAGAGTTTTATAATGAAATTACCCAACTTTTTTAGAACCCTTTTGGCTCTTCTAATTTTCTTTTTTGATGTCTGGAACAAAATGGCTAGGCATGCTCTAATGGGGATTTTTGTGGGTTCCAAATGCCAAAAAAGATGTATATTCTATGGTTATGTTGGACAAATTTTTCCAAAAGATTACTTTTGTTTCATAAAGACACAGAATTATTAAGCTAAAGGTGAATTTGTGCTTTATGTAATGGAATGAAAAAATATATTGGGGTTTTATGACACGTTGTTGTAGGGAAGTGTAAAGATTTCATAACAGAATGCACCATGGAATTTAGAAAAGGTTTTGCTTTAAAGCAGAAGCATAAGAAACAAGGGGAACAAAATTTAACGGAAACCAAATGGGTTGGTGATTGTCCAATGATTTCATACCAGAATGCATCCCAAGAACTCATTCCATATCTCAAAATTAATATTCCCTCTCAAATATCCTCTAGCTCACATCGCTCCAACACATAAGGTTCACGATACACCTACTGTCATATAGAGTTTCATAACGAGTCATCCGATGGAGTAATCTGTTATGAGCAGATTATTCCAAACTACCTTATTGTCCTGTACATTTTACCAACTATGGAACTACCATTCCCAACTACTGCAACTCCCTTAGAAAATTGTTAAATACTGATAAGTCAAATAATGTTGGCAGTTTTTGATATGCTTCCGTAGCAGATATTCTGAAAATATTATCAGCCGAATATATTATCGTAATATTACGCAATCAGAAAATATTGACGGTAGAATTAAGGAAACTAGATATCTAGGAAATATTGGTTTTGTTTGGAAACAGTTGACTAATGGTATTTGACAACTTTTCTATCCGGGAAAGATTTTATTTGATTAATCTCGATTAAAGGAAAGAGGAAAATTGATTGATGGAATTGAGGATTCAAATATTCTGAACGTGGTCAGAATTGTGACGATCACCATGAACGATAATTGAGAGAGCTTGAACGTGAATCATGGTCCTCAACCTTTACGGTGAATCAAAGAAGAACGAAGATGTATCAATCTGGTAGATCAAGTGTCGTACTTGTGATGCAATCCATTATCGGTTAATTGTGTTTATCGGAAGAGAAGCGTTCCTGCCTTGGCTGAAGACAGAGAAAACAAGTGAGTCTTGCTTCTAATTCCTATATAAATTGTAAGCCCGAATTGTGGCATCAGTAGTAGGAGGGAGTCCTTAATCTGTATTAGTCCGAATTGGAGTCTGTAAAACAATTTATCATAGTGGAACGTTGATTTCTGGGCGAGGCTCCGCAGACGTAGGTATGAGCACCGAACTGCGTGAACAATTATTTGTGTCCTATTTACTTTCATTGTGCCGTATTTGCGTTTGAATCACGGTGTCACAAGCTATGTTACGAAACTGTGTGTAGCACTGTACTAATCACATCTAACAACGGGTATTAGAGCCGGTGCACCAACCGAATCTTGGTGTGATTTTGGACGTCTTGTCAATATGGACACACTGAAGGAAGGAGGATCTGTATCTAGGCTCCCATTGTTGGATGGCTCAAACTATGCCTACTGGAAAGAAAAAAAATGAGAGCGTTTATTCAATGGAGTAGATGTAAACCAGTTCAAATTCAATGGAGTAGTGAATGCTGAAGGAAAGGAGGTCATGAAATCAGAAGAGGCTTGGACAATAGATGAAGACAGGCTGGCAGGATATAACTCTCGTGCCTTGAATGCAATATTCAATGGAGTAGATGTAAATCAGTTCAAGTTAATCTCAACTTGTGAATCAGCCCATGAAGCTTGGATCATTCTGTAAACTACGTATGAAGGAACTCCAGTAGTAAGGTTATCTAAACTTCAAATGCTAACCACCAGGTTCGAAAATCTTTACATGAATGATGATGAATCTATTTCTGATTTCAATGCAAAGTTGTATGATATTGCTAATGAGGCATTTGCTCTTAGTAAAAAAATTTATTAGGCCAAGTTGGTGAGGAAGGTGTTAAGGTCTCTTCCGGAAAGATTTGCTATCAAGGTTGCTGCTATAGAAGAAGCCAAAAATGTAGATAGCATGAAGCTTGATGAGTTAATGGGGTCTCTTAGAATATATGAGATGAATCTGGATACAAATAGAAGAAAAAATGACAGAAAGGATAAAAGTGTTGCACTCCAAGCCACCAGTCATAAAGAACATACCTCTACAAATGTTGTAACTGTTGAAGATCTGTATGAGAAGCTTGCACTTTTGACAAAGGATTTCAACAAGGCTTTTGGGAGATACACCAGGAAGAACAGGTTCACTGACAGAGGAGGAGCTACTGCAAAAGTAAGAGAGATGACAAACTCACTAGAAAGAGAACAGAAAATCAAGAGAAAGGAGATTCAGTGTCATGAATGTGAAGGATTTGGGCATGTACAAGTTGAATGTGCCAATACATTAAAGAAAAAGAAGAGGTCTTTCAATGTCAGTTGGAGTGATAATGAGTCTGAAAATAACGATGAAGAATATGTCAGCAATCGTGTTGCATTCACTGCCAGCACCAGTACTAGGGTTACATTAGGTGATTTTGCAACACCAATGAAACTGAAAACTACATTTGAAGAATGCAGTGATAGTAAAGATGAACTCACCGAGGAACAACTACTGAACACTTACAAGATCATGCTTGAAAAATAGGATATGGTATGTGAAGCTAATAAAAACTTAAGGATGCAAATTGAACAACTTGAGGAGGACAAGAGAAGGCTAGAAGAACAAGTGGATGAAAAAAGGGCATTGTTGACTGCACTAGCAGAACAATTGAGAAATACAGAAGCCGATTTGACTGATGCTAGAAGAACTTTGCAAAATTGAATGAAATCTTGAACATGGGAAAAAAAGTGGTGATCTACATGGACTGGGTTATGAAGGTGAAAAATCCAGCTCAAAAATTGCATTTATAAAAGAAAGGCTGAGCAAACCTAGTGCATCTCAATACAATGCAAGAAAACATAGAAAAATCTATTACTATTGTGGTGTTCCCGGACACATTAGACCTCAATGCTACAAATTCATGTTTGATTTGAGAAGAAGGAATGCCTTTAAAGCCTAAAGAAGCACTCCTAAGAAGATCTGGATAAGAAATGATACCCTTACACTGTTTACTACTAATTCTTCATTAAAAGTTAGCACATAAAAGGTGGTATTTTGATAGTGGATGTTTCAAACATATGACTGGTGAAAGGAAGTTTATGAGCAATATACGTAACTGTAGGTAAGGAATAGTTACATTTGGAAATGGGAAGAAAGGGTTGGTTCTTGGAGAAGGCACCTTAGATGTTGAAAGCCTTCCAAAGATGAAAAATATACTCTTGGTGGATGGATTGAAGAAAAATCTCATAAGCATAAGTCAGGTATGTGATCAGAACCTTCATGTTGACTTTACCAAAGATACTTGCAGTGTGATAAATCAAGAGAGAAATTAGGTCATGGAAGGAATTCGTTCAGTGGACAATTGTTACAAGCTAGTGGATAAGGAAAAATGTCAAAAGTCAACCAAGGATGACCTTGAACTGTGGCATCACCGACTTGGCCACATCAGTTACAGAGGACTGCAGAAATTAGAAAAATATGGTGATGTCAGGGGGTTGCCAAAACTTAGTGGAGAAAATGTCAAAGTGTGTGGAGACTGCCAGATGGGGAAACAACGAGTATCACACAAAGTGTTACAACACATCTCGACCACTAGAACTCCTCCACATGGATCTGATGGGACCCATGAAAACTGAAAGTTATGGAGAAAAATCATGTGTCTTTGTCTGTGTGAATGATTTTACAAGATTTACATAGGTGGATTTCCTCAAAGAAAAATCTGAAGCCTTCAAAGTGTTTAGAAAGCTATGTGTCAGATTAATGAATGAGAAAAGAGAGAAAATTGGAAAGGTTTGTAGAATTCGAAGTAATCATGGTAGAGAATTTGAAAATGCAAAATTCTCAGATTTTTGTGATGATTGAGGCATTGCTCATGAATTTTCTGCCCCTAAAACACCTCAGCAAAATAGTGTTGTTGAAAGAAAGAATCGCACAATGCAGGAAATGGCCAGAATAATGATTAATTCTAAGGGATTGACTCAGAAATTATGGGCTGAGGCCATTAGTACATCATGCTATATTGCAAACCGAGTGTTCTTGCAAATTAACACCCTAAAACTAGGATGACTCCATATGAGATTTGGAAGGGTAGAAAACCAAATGTTGGATATTTTCATGGGTTTGGGAGAACATGTTACATTTTCAGAGATAAAAAGCATAGAAGTAAGCTGGATCCAAAGAGTGATGAAGTAATCTTTGTGGGATATTCCATGAAAAGTCGTGCTTAAAGAGTATTCAACAAAAGAACCAAAACAGTCACGAAATCAATTAATGTGGTGTTCAATGACCTCAAGAAGAGACTGGATGATGAGCATTTGATTATAAATGATGAAGTACATACATCTTCTGAAGAAAAACAGGAAAATGAAACTGCAGTGGGATGTACTAAAGCAGATGGTGCAACACCTAGTGAAACACCAGTGGAGGAAGAACAATTTGAATGTGAATCAGTCCACCGAGAACCTTCAGCAAGGGTGAAGAATAATCATTCCCTGGATTATGTTATTGGATGTCTTGATGAAGGAATACAAATCAGAGACAAACCAAGGGTCAATTACCGAGACATTGTGAGGTATGTAAGTTACACTTCCAAAGTGGAAATAAAGAAAGAACAAAACTTAGTAAAACTGTTGATTGATATCTATGTTTGTCAGGAGATAAGTGATCATACTTTCTAGAGAAAGGTAGAGGGAACAATGGGTGACTTGTTTCTAGTTTCACTAGAAGTCTTACAACATCTGTGACAGTATTAAGAGAGAGTCCAGTCTGTATAATTTTGAATTAGTGATTGCAAACTTTGTTGAATAGTGAAACATTTATTACTTTGGGCATGGTCCCACAGACGTAGGTGTGAGCACCAAACTGCGTGAATATATTGGTGTTATTTATTTTCTGCGTTACTTAAATACGTGCATATAATGTTCTAGTTGGTGTCACAAAACACTCTGTGCTAACACCTCAGTGACCAGACATTTCAAAAAATAACAAAATTATGCATTTATCAAAATTGAAACCACATAGAAAATAAATATTACTCGTACGTGCCAATTATAATTTAACAATATTACTTATTTATAAAATTCATCTTAAAGTAATTTTATATTTATGTAATTTGAACATATATAACACTCTCGTCTCAATAAAATTAAGAGTTTCTAGAACTTGATAAAGTGAAATGGTTTTAAATTGAATTTGACTTGCTCATTTTTGGATATTGCCAACATATGGCTTTTTATAGAAAATTATTGACTAATTAAACATAATAAGGCTTAAATATACCTTGTCTCTCAATTATCCTTGGATTTCAAATTACCCCCATATATTTTTGTACTTAAAACAATATTATTTCTCTTGCTATCGAGTAAGAGATACCTGCTTCAATACAAATAAGATGAGGATGATGCATTGAGGGCCTGCATCCTTTTGTAAAATATAAAAAAATTAAAGAAAATAAAATTTTAAATGGATTAACAAAAAAAAAAACTTCATTTGATCTCATAAAAAATAGAATAAAATAAAATATTGACAGCCCAATTAATTTTTCTTTTGTTTGAAGTAGTATGAAAGAAGTGACTTTTTGGTCACTATGAAGTTTAAGATAGATTTAATAATATGTATTATAATTAATTTTGTATTTTAATAATATTAAAAATGATTAAATAAAAAGAGAAAAAAATAATGATGAGAAGTTTAGGATGGGTGATCAGAAGAAGGATATTAGTAGTAAAAGAAATGGAGGGCCAAAACGGACAGCCTAAAACTAAATTATTAAGCATCAACATTGCTCTCATTAGATTATTAGATTACTTATTAGTGCCAAAAATAAAAGAAAAAAGGAATCAAAATAATAATAAAGTATAATTGCTTTATGACCCTTTATTAACATTCTTTATTTGTTTTTTTACCCCGTTTTATCCGCTTTGCTTTTTATTCACTTGGAATCACAGCTATTCCGATAGTTTTCTTTTAAAAAATATAAGTCTTGTTTAATCGTTTGAATAGGATAAAATAGAATTTCTACTAAATTTTAATATAAATTAACACGAGATCATTTTGTTTCTGGCTTGTGATTGTCATTCTATATTTTTAGCATTCTAAAAAACAATCAAGTAATTAGTGGATTGACAATCACAACACAAATTGTTAGGGATATGTCCAAGATCCAATTTATCTTGTAATAATTTGAACACATTTTTTATCAACATTATTTTGATTAATATATGACATTTGCAA